>JACXGK010004432.1:0-21621 GCA_016801125.1 Novumbra hubbsi
TCATGCTGCTACCCAGCATCCCCCTATGGGAATCCATCGTTAATACATGGCCTCTGTACAGTCTTCATGCTGCTACCCAGCATCCCCCTATGGGAATCCATCGTTAATACATGGCCTCTGTACAGTCTTCATGCTGCTACCCAGCATCCCCCTATGGGAATCCATCGTTAATACATGGCCTCTGTACAGTCTTCATGCTCGGCCCAGCATGTCAATAATGCCCTAAGGCACAGCCTTCACAACACCGCAGAGGACACGGGCAGAGTGTGGGCACAGTGCCAGCTCACCGCATTGCACGTGTTTACTCTGCCGTCACCAACCAGAATGTCACCCTGTCCGCAACTCCAGTGGAAAAAGTGCAAATGGCTGTCAGGCTTGGGGCCTTGTTCTGATTAGACACATTCCCACATACAGCAGATAAAACATGATATGGGCTATTTATTGCACCATTGTGTGTGTAGCTTTGCTGCGCTTTATGTAAACAGAAATAGGTCCATTATGCTTGATAATGCTAGATATGCTAGCAATTTTGAGCAGTAGTATAGGAAAATAATTTATACATTCCTATTTCAAAGTGTGTTACCTTTTTCTGCTTACTCTTGGTGGGGCTTAGCTCCCTGGCGTAGATGACAGTGGTGTCCGGCTCCCAGTCCATCTCCCTGCAAGGTATCTCCAGTTCCCCGAGTGCCGCCTCCCTCAGGCCGGAGAAGTCCCTGCTGAAGACAGCCAGTCGGAGGGTGCAGGCCCCGAGCTCCTCCACAGAGCCCACTGGCAGCACAAAGCTCTGGCACTGCACCTCTGAACTGAAGCTGCGCCGCCGAGACACCACCTGCTGAGGTGAGGGACACAGCGGGTGCAGACTGACTCGGGCAAACACACCACTTCGCCGCCGGTTCGAAGCAGACAGGCCCATGATGTTGACGGTCAGAGTTCCCCGTGCCGGAGATAAAAGCAGTGAGAAGTGGAGGACAGGAGCGGGCTTGCTTGGTGCAGACAGAGAGCTAGAGCTGGAACCATACTGTGACTGGGAACGCTCCTCCGTCAGGCCGGGGGGGCGCATGGCTCTTCCGTGGCTTGTCAAGCGGCTCTGTTCGTTGTACAGACAGTTGTCACTGGTCACGGTGCAGCGGCGTTCCAGAGCCCGTTGGGTTTTGGAGACTTGGCCCAGTTTGGTGACGGAGGGCTGGGAGGTGTGGCCGTGGACCGAAGGCTTGTAGTGGGAGGAGGACACAGCCGGGGTGCTGAGGCGACGCATTGGGAAGCAGGACCGTGGGGTGGACCTCAGCTCGGACGAAGATGACCGGGGACGGGGGTTAAAGGGCGACGCGTTGAGGTCATCTTCGGAGGGGGAGGAGCTACTCCTCGGCAAGGGGAAGTCCAGGACGTCCCCATCTAGCTCCTCATACTGCTGCTTGATGGGTAAGGTGCCAGGGGAGGGGCTAAGGGTGATAGTGATCTGTTCACAGGAGGCTGAGGAAGGAGGCATGGCAGCCTCTTTGTCCTCATGTGGGCGGCACTTTGCTCTCCGCCAACACAGTATGCAGCCAATCACCAGACAGAAGCAGAACACTGCCAGACCCACCGCCAGCAGGATGTGCAGGTGGACTGGAGACAGGAGGGAGAATAGTTGTCAATCGGAGGTTGGGGTTAATGAACATAATTGTGAACTTATTTCCTTTTCAGGCATTACAGCCATTTACTTTTGTGTCTCTACAATTATTAGATTAAACAGGAAATGTCTTTGGGTACTAATCCTAACTAATTGTGGTATTTTGGAATAGAAAATTCTTATATAGTTCGTTATGGGCTTTGATCTAAACCAGAGCAGCTGGAGTGAATTCCGTGGGGTCACATGTTCTGCTTCCAATACGGGTTAGTACATGTGTACAAGGCGAGCTCAGCTCTCAAGTCATCTCATTGACTCAAATTAATAGTCCATGACATGGGAGACTAGAGGTTGTCAAGGCTTTCGACTGTGGACAGTAAGCAGATAATACTCACCAATCCCAATATTTTTGCTAACTGGTGCTATTATGAATAAAGGGGATTATGTGGTTCAGCCAGTATTCATAACACTCTAATTTGGAAGCCACATATTATTGAAGGAGTCCCCTCTAAAGAACTGCATGTATTCATGTGCATGCTATATCAAAGATTTAAAACAATGCATGGATAGTATAAAATTACATAAGCCCCTAAACTGCTGAATTATATACAGTGGAGGAAAGAAATATTTGATCCTCTACTGGTTTTGTACGTTTGCCCCCTGACAAAGAAATGATAATTCTATAATTATATTTGAACAGTGAGAGAGAGAATTACAAAAGAAAATTCAGAGAAACGCATTTCTCAAATGTCCAGAAACAAATAACGTTCTTCTTAAAGTTGCCAGTCGCCATGCTTCTTCCAAGAACTTGCATGGAGCATAAACTAGCTCTGAACAGAGTAGATGGCGGAGTGGGAGGCCCTGGTGCGTTAAATGACAAATACATTTGGTGCTTCAGTAAGCATGGGGTGACATTTCTTCAACTTACCTCAACAAAGTCACAACTAGAATGCTAAATGTCTGCAAGGCTATACATGCTACAAATGGAGGATTCTTTCACGAAAGCAGAGTTTGAAGGGCACAATTATTATTTAAATGAAAAATCATTATTTCTAACATTCTCATTATATTTTCTATTCACTTTGCTTTATTTTCCTAACTCATTTAACGTTCTCTGAGCAGCCAAAGTAGAGCAAGCTTAAGGATCTAAGCGACATTGACCAGGGGAAAAATGTGATGGCTAGATGATTGGGTCAGAGCAACTCCAAAACGGCAGCACTTGTTCCCAATCTGCAGTGGTCAGTACCCATCAAAAGAGGTGAATTGGCTACAGGGACATGTGCAGCCAAAGCTCATTGATGCACGTGGGGAGTGAAGGCTGGTCTGTGTGGTCCGATCCAACCGATGAGCTACTGTAGTCAAATTGATGAAAAAGTCTGAGCTGGTTCTGATAGAAAGGTGTCAGAACACAGTGCATCGCAGCTGGTTGTGTATTGGGCTGCATAGCTCCCCATGCTGACCACGTTCCACTGCCGAAAGCGCTGAGCTTCAGAACTGGACCACAAATGTGCTCTGCCACAAAGCAAAAATTCAGGAATGGTTTGAGGAACTGAACAAGGAGTTCAAGGTGTTGACTTGGCCTCCAAATTCCCCAGATCTGAATCCAATCAAGCATCAGTGGGATGTGCTGGACAAACAAGTCCGATCCATGGAGTCCCTGCCTCAACGGGTCAGGACTGTTTTGGTGGGACCTACACAATATTTGGCATAATGTTATGTCTGACGGTGTATGCTTCATGAAAAACAAGGATATTTCTAAGTGACCCTTTAGATTAGCTTTTGAATGGCGGTGTATATATACTATATACAGTATATCCTGCATCCACTTGGAAAAGTCCCTTTCTTTTAGTCTGTTCCCTAAAATCTGGCAATGTTGGGTCTGTGTTTAAAATATCTGCAGACACCGTCTAAATGTCATATTGCAGTATATATTCTCTCATAAACTGCAGGGTTTGAATCCTGTATGCTCATTTGCTAATAGCCATGTTTAGAGACCATATACCACAAGCATGACATCACACCAGTTCACACACCTCTAACGGCGTTGGCAACCGGTTAATAGGAACAATAAGGCACCTCTGAGGTATGTAATAACATGCCAATATACGACAGCAAGGTGCTATGTCCAGGCACTATGCAATGTATCGTGCCTAAGAACAGCATTTAGCCTTTGTTTATTGGCAATATACCACACTTGTGTGTGCCTTATTCCATACATATACTCTTATTCAGCCACAAAGATAACTGTTCCTTCTGTGTCCTGGTGCATTACAGATTATGGTCATTGTTGTTTATATCAAAGTGTCCAGTGGTGACTTAAATTACAACTTTCTAATGCCTTGGACCTCAATATGAATTATAAAGGATGTACGACCTAACATTACAATGAATTAAAACACCTAATGTAATAAGTAGCCAATGCACATGGTGACATTACGTAGCAATATAATAGTCACTGTAGCTCAGGTTTTTCCCCAAGGAATGTGCGCAAATATGCCTAAATAATTATTTCTGCCTATAAAACCTATGTATTACAAATGGGATACACAGAAACAGCTGTAGACATTATACATACTTCAATAAATAATAAAAGCTTTATCAGAATTTCAACAGTAAAGTGTACTGCTAGATCAGTGATATAATAGCCGCAATTTTGGAATAATTAAATAATACTACTTTCTTTCCAAAGCCTGACCACTACATCTACGTTTTTCCAAAAGTAAGACCACCAACCCCGTTAGCTCACAAAGAAAATACAGTTCTAAACTAAAATGTTAACTTGTAATCTTTTAGATTAGATTATTTCTCATGCTGGTAACTACTTCCAAACGCCTATGGTTTAAGAAATAACATCCTACGGAACAGGAGTAAACAGTGAAAAGTGAAGCGGGACACCTGTTTCGTGTAGCGCAAGTCGGGGAGGCAGAAAAGACTAATTATGTAGTCAAGGCATATGACATTTTGTTACACAGCAAAAAAACAATCACGCTAATAGCTAAAATCGATTTGAAGATTTCATCTTAATTAGTCCTTGCTTTACTTGGTGCTGGACAGCCATGAAACGCACCGCACCAAATAGGGGGGCGGCCAAACCCTCAGCGTTTCTATGTCCCCAGCTATAATAACGTATTTTTTTTTTTAAATGTATAAAAATACTGCATACACTGTTCCTGCACAAAACAATTATTGAAACGAACCCAAATGTGCTGATTTCGGTAAACTACCTAAATGTAGATCTTTACGTTATCTTTATACTTTTGATATTTCTAAATATCGACTGTTTCCAAACTGTTGGACCTCGATTTATTCATTACAAGATGTTGAACATTTTCTAGCGCTGTCAGAAGTGTTGCCCTAATGCACCACAAAAACAAAATAAACGTGTGAAATAAAATGAATGCGTTGACTTCGTTTTCCTACTATTTAATGCTTGAAATCACCTTGAAATGGACATGAAGACAGTGTAAGCTACAGTAGGCTAACTATCAACTTCCTTTGATTTTCAAAGTGCAACAGAACTAAACAAAATACAAATAGAAATACACGACTTACCTCCATTAGCATATTCTGACATTATTCTGATGTTATTTCATATCCCACCCGTAACAAGGTGACTACAATATATTCCCACTACACTATAAGTGCACTAGGAATTTCCTTGGCATAGAGGCTCTCTGCGTCGCAGTGACAGACCTGCTCCCTTTAAGCCAATCAGAGGGGTCGGTGACTAAGCTTTTATCGAAATACTGATTTATATACTGCGTGGGATTCAGTGGGAGGCTTTGCTGGACTAAGCATACAAGTCACCTCTTGTTGCCAATTAAGATCAGCATATCTTATTGACAAGCTGTAATAAACAAACTGGCTTGATACATGTTATTTCAGATAAACCTCTTAATTAAGAAAATCTATAAAAGTAAGACAGCATTTAAAAAACATTTTAGTTGATCCCTAATTAGATGATAGAGTGCAATAATCACAGCCCCAAACAATACAACAGGACTGCTAGCACAGCTACTAACAATACAACAGGACTGCTACCACAGCCCCTAACAATAGAACAGGACTGCTACCACAGCCGCTAACAATACAACAGTACTGCTAGCACAGCTACTAACAATACAAAAGGACTGCTACCACAGCCCCTAACAATACAACAGGACTGCTAGCACAGCCCCTAACAATACAACAGGACTGCTACCACAGCCACTAAAAATACAACAGGACTACTACCACAGCCCCTAACAATACAACAGGTCTACTACCACAGCCGCTAACAATACAACAGGACTGCTACCACAGCCACTAAAAATACAACAGGACTACTACCACAGCCCCTAACAATACAACAGGACTACTACCACAGCCCCTAACAATACAACAGGACTGCTACCACAGCCGCTAACAATACAACAGGACTGCTACCACAGCTACTAACAATACGCACGTACACACAGTATGACTCATAATGAACAACCAGAGACTGTGCCAAGAAAGCTCTGTTTTTCCTCAGATCTCACTCATCCGTAATTAAATGGTACAGGCCTTTTGCCTGCACATTGGAAGGAACCAGGGTTGGTTTTCACACTTTTTGTACTCCTGCTGTTTCCATAAGCAAAAAAACAATTCAGTTAAATATGACCAATGACTACACAAAGTGTGATGAAATAGTTTTCCTTCCAATCAATTGCATGCATGTGTGAAAGCACATTCAATTAAATATGACCAATGAATATCTACAATGTGAGTGAAACGGTTTTCCTTCCAATCAATTGTATGCATGTGTGAAAGCCATTTTTGTGTAGGAGTGGTATAGGTTCCAGGAACATATTAAAGGTTTCAGAATTATTAATTTATTCTGCATGTGTAATATACTGTAGGTGAAATTCAGTGACAACAGTTGGCATTCAAACCAACTCAATCCAGCGAGGTAAAGTACTTTTTTATATTGGACATTCGGTTGACATTTAATATCTCTGGAAATTGAAAAGGGAAACCAAATTACTTAGATATTTAACTGATGTGTTGTTACTTTTAGTTGATCACCTAACATGAGCTGTCATTTTTTTTTCCATTTTAAAGCGATTTCATAGCACTTCAGTTTGCATAAATATACCCCACTATTCCGTGCTAGTTTCCTCACTTGGTCAGAAATTGTGTAGAATAGCTGTGTAGAATATATGCATTCACCGTGCCATATAATTGCCAAAGCAATGCACCACACATCCTAAAAAAGCCACCAGAACCTTCATATAGTCAAGTGTTTATTTTCTTAGGTAACTGCAGCTCTTCATCTTTTTAACAATCCATATATAAAAAAATAATAACCTTTGGCATAATTTTCAACCAAATGTTTACAAATCACTGTCTATCTGGTAGTAGAAAGAACTGTGACAACGGACAGGTGAGACATCTAATTTGTGTCCTGACAGACGTCCTGGCAATGCAGCCAGCCAGTGAATCTAAGTCTCTCCCTCACTTCATCACAAACACCTGCTTTCCCTCATCATGGACCCTATTTAGGTTCCTGTTCCCCATTGTATCCTGTCTGTTTAGTTTTTCTTTTCAATTGTCTTCTGTACTCCCTCCGCATGTGTCTTGCTCCCGTGACTGGTGGATAGTTCCCGCCTGAATGTTTTTTTGGGGGGAGGGGAGGGGGGGAGCTATGACAGTGGGTGCAGCAACCGAGTTGGCCGATCGTGAGGGGGGTCCCTAGACGCTACTGTCTACTGGCTCCGGCGCAGGACCGCCACGCAGTACTTAAAAGAGCCTGAGCAGAGCAGAATTGGTGGGAAAGATATTGTAGACCTCTAAGACAAACAAACATATACCAGAGACGGGGCAATTGGGAAAAATAGAACGTGACATTTCACCTCATCTGTGAAATGTGGTGGCGGAGGTGTTATGCTTTGGGCCACTGGACAGTCGTTTATGCAGCTGGACAGTTACATCAAACACACTGCCATAGACACCAAGTAGTTGTTCAGGGCCATGAAATGAGAATAGTTTGCCTGTCAAAGTCAATTACTCCACCTAAATCCAATTGAGCATGCCTTTCAAATGTCGTAGGCAAGACTGAAGCCAGAAAAGGCAGCAGGAACTAAAGGTAGTCCAGGACAGTCCTGGCAGAGCTTCACCAGAGAACACACCCAGCATCTGTTGATGTCTATAAGTCGCAAACCTCAGGCAATCATTACATGCAGAGGATATGCAACCAAGTACTGAACATTACTATTTTTTTGAAAATAATATCAATCTGTCCAAATACCTTTGTCACTCTATAATAGGGAGAATATTTACTGTATGCGTATTCTGTAAAATGCTGCTCACTGTAGAACTACCCTTAAAGAATAATTTTCTTCAAGTCTGGGGATCTCATCTACAGCACATAATATCATAAAGATTCTGATCATATATGAAGATGATCATATAATCTAAATAAATCTCTGTATGCAAGGGACAAGGCCATGAAACAATATTGCTTTTTGTCACTGCATCCACAAATGCAAGTTCAAACTTGACTATGGAAAGAAGAAACCTTATAAAAACAATATTCAATAGCCTTCCCTGTACCTATCATTTAATAAGGACTTAGGTGTAGTGGAAAACTGTCCTGTGGTCTGACAAATCAACATTTTAAATAATTTTGGGGGACACTGGCCACTGCATCCTACAGACTAAATACCTATATACCATATCTTTTTTGAGCAACATGCTGCCATCCAGACAATGTATTTTTCATGCGCCTTGCTTATTTCAGCAAGACAATGGCGGACCACATTCTGCACGTATTACAACAGCATAGTTCTGTAGAAAAATGTCCGGGTGCTAAACTGGCCTGTCTGCTGACCAGAACTGTCACCCATTGAATACATTGGGCACATTATGACCTGAAAAAAACCCAACAAAGATGACGCTGAAATGTTGAGCAGCATTTTCTCTTTTAAAACTACAGCAATTTGTCTGCTCAGTTCACAAACGCTTCCAGAGTGTTGTTAAAAAAAGAGGCGATGCAACACAGTGGAAAACATACCCCTGACCCAACTTTTTCTAAACACGTTGCTGGCATCATATTTATTTTTCCAAAAACAATAAAATGTATCTCATTCAACATTTGTCATGTTGTCTTTATACTATTTTTTATTAAATATAGAGTAAATTATTTGCACATTCTGTTTTTATTCGTGTTTCACACAGCATACCAACATTTTGGAAACAGAGGTGTACTTTTGTAGTTCACTAATTAATTGTTTATTTTGCTGGAGAGTTGTACTGCCAATATTTTTACAAAATAATGTTTTAAGAATGCTAATTCAGATAAATCGGAGATGGTGACTGTAAAAATCCTCTTTCTCTTTGGACTTGGAATGCCTTTTTTCTTAATGTTTTGAAAAGTATCTGCGTGGGAGATCATCAGTGAGTACAGATGACAAGGCCGGCCAACATCTAATTACCATCCATTTCCTCAGTTTAACATTTATGTAAGTATGTGTTTGCTATCATTACTCCATCAGATGAGTTACCAAGCTGTCACTGTTGTGTAAAATATGTTTCAACAATATTACCAAAATATGCATTTTCAAAATGTGTGCATATTTGTCTCTATTGAAAATTACAAAGCTGATGGATCCTTCAATCCAGGAACACATTCAATACTTTGTTTGATTCAAAAAAATCTGATGTGATTCATTAAATATATGAGGCATAAGTTAAGGATAGAACAAAAATGCCAATCTTGGACTGACCGACGTCAGTAATTGAAAACAATTGAGTATTTTGTAACTGAAGGCCCTGACCAAGAGTCTCTGAAACACTACCAAACAAATCATTTAGGATTTTGTGCCTATTATTGATTAAAATGATTGATTTCTCAACTTTATTGCAACAGGATCTATTTTTTTTAAATACAAAGTTATAGGCCTAACTAAAATGAAACAGGAATGCATGACTAGTCATGTCACAACAGTGATATTAAATTCAAGGGTTTTTTCTAAGTCTGTTTCCTGAAAAAAAGTAATTGATTCTTTGTTAGTTGAAGAATTTCAAGGGGCTAATAAACGTGATCTAGCCTGTTGATTAGTGCAGCACGAATTATCACTGGGGTTTAAATGCATATTTTCTTACTTCTGGGGTCACACCTACAATTCTGAAAAGGTTTTGTTTAAAATGTAGTTGCATTACTTCAAATATAATAAAAAGTAGCGTTTTGAACAAATCAATTTGGTTTTACACCTGGGCATACTATAATTACAACAGCTACATTGATGGCAAATTCTATTTTCAAAGCCTTAGATGGGAAGTTCAGCTCTGTTTGTTGACCATTCAAAGTGTTTCGATTTCAGTGGATCATTCCATTTTACTAAAATGTTACCTTGCTGAGAAAAATGTGTCTGTTATTGTTCACTATATATTTATCATAAATACTGTGTGTGAGAAATGTAATCCAAAAGTTTATGCTAATAACACAGTACTGTACGTTGGCTGCCCAATCTTTTACTAAAGCTGTTGCACACCAGCAGTCTGATTTCCAGCTACAACAGAATTCACTTATAGATCTTAGGTGCAAAATGCATATGAAAAACCAAATTATCTCCTTTAGGTCCCAATATTGTTTGTGCTAAATGGTTCTGCTATAAAACACATGCCTTCATACAAATACCTAGGGATATGTTAGATGTTATGTTTTAAAATGCTGATCACTGGGTTGGTTAAGGTCAAAATTGGTTTTCTTTTATATAAACAAATAATCTCTGTCATGTTAGCATAGTTTAATGCAATTGCACAAGCTATTTTTAAGTCACTGCCATGGTGATGTGATGTAAATGCGCACCTTAGCGTTACTACAAAAAATCATGCAGCCTTTCTTCTGGTTAACATCTTTTGCAAGCATCATTGCATTTTATATAATGTATATGGATATCACCCATTGATTCCTAGAAGAGCCAAACAATAGCTACTGTTTGTATATATGGTTATTCTACAGAACATTTATATCGTACTTGAAACATTTGTTGGAAAAACAGCATTTATGAAACATGCCCTAGACAAACCGCCTAGTCTATTCAGATTGGGGTAAAATAACTTTCTATTCCTGACTCTTATGCAATTTAACTCACAGAACCATAAGCCTTTTAGGTGCCTATAATACTTTTGAAATGTCTTGTACATTCACTTTTTATAGTTTTTCTGTGTGGTTCATAGTTCCATTTTGGTAGGTATTTTATGTTGTAAAACAAGGTATGGCTGTACAAGATACCATGGCAACTGATAAGCTCTTAGGCTGTTATGACTTCTCAACAATACTACTCTTTCTATGCTGTAGGCTCATCACGACAGTAATCTCATTTATAGAGAGGGGCATGCTGGTGGAGCAGAGTAGGGTATCAATCTGTGTGCCAAATCTCAGTGAAGGGTAAGTTTGTCTGTTGTCAGTAATTTCTTCTGGCAGTGTCCTAGTTTCCAGGTCTCCCTCTCCATGCTCAATACACACACGGACAAACACACACACTGATATCTAGACCTCGGTAAGCACAATTTCATCTCGTAGCGATCACTTTATTATCAAGCTTCTGGTCTGCAGACTCACTGTGCTGCCTAATGGTTGCACAGGTTCTTTATTTCATACTGCCATTAAGAACAGCAGCGAAACTCCAGCATTGTAATTCTCGTCAACTATTTTCATGGAGTTACATTTGTGTGTGTTTCTGTGAAGCATTCGTTTTATGACGTTTATTTGAAATATTTGCTATAGAAATTATTGATCTACTTTTTATCCACATTCCAATGTTTACTTCAGAGGTTTAGGCTGCTTATCTGCCAATGCACTTTGTGACAACTATAATCAAATGTTTCCAATTGCCCCAATGTGTCTTAACAATGTTTTAACAATATGCTGTATTATTATACAAGATCTCATATAGAAGTAAAAAATAAATATACACCGTGTTCCAAATTACTATGCAAATGATATTGTACACTGATTTTCCTAAATAGTCGATGCAAATGACAGTCAGTATAATTTTCAAGTCATCAACCGTTAGGGTAAAAGTCAAATTTAATTGAACAAACCACCCAGCAAAAACAGTATTTCTTTCAAAAATAAAAAACAAAAAATGCACTGTTCCAAATTATTATGCAGATTTTCAAAACATTTTATAGGTTGTATAGAACTGAAAATGGTCATTTGTTGAATTTGCTGCATTAAGAGGTCATATTTACTGAAATCAAAAGCTATTTCAATCAAACACATCTTAACAGGGCAAGTTACATGTTAACATAGGACCCCTTCTTTGATATCACCTTCACAATTCTTGCATCCATATCAGAATAGCCTCCCAGAGCTGCTGTTTTGATGCGAAGTGCCTCCCACCCTCATAGGTCTTTTGCATGAGGATGCTCCAAAGGTTCTCAATAGGGTTGAGGTCAGGTGAGGATGGGGGCCACACCATGGGGGCCAAACCATGAGTTTCTCTCTTTTTATGCCCATAGCGGCCAATGACACAGAGGTATTCTTTGCAGCATGAGATGAAGCATTGTCATGCATGAAGATGGCACGGTTCTTCTTTTTGTACCAACCATGGAAGAAAGTGGTCAGTCAGAAACTCTATATACTTTGCAGAGGTCATTTTCACACCTTCATGGACCCTAAAGGGGCCTACCAGCTCTCTCCCCATGATACCGGCCCAAAACATGACTCTGCCACCTCCTTGCTGACGTTGCAGCCTTATTGGGACATGGTGGCCATCCACTACTCCATCCATCTGGCCCATCCAGGGTTGCACGGCCCTCATCAGTAAACAAGACTGTTTGAAAATGTGTCTTCATGTCAATCTGGGCCCACTGCAACCGTTTCTGCTTGTGAGCATTGGTTAAGGGGGCTGAATAGTAGGTTTATGCACAACTGCCAGCCTCTGGAGGATCCTACACCTTGAGGTTCGTGGGACTTCAGAGGCACCAGCAGCTTCAAATACCTGTTTGCTGCTTTGTAATTGCATTTTTGCAGCTGTTCTCTTAATCCGATGAATTTGTCTGGTATTTCCTCATTATGCCTTTATCTGCACAAACTTGTCGGTGCTCTGAATCAGCCACAAATCTCTTTACAGTACGATGATCACGCTTAGGTTTTCGTGAAATATCTAACGTTTTCATACCTTGTCCAAGGCATTGCACTATTTGACGCTTTCTGGCAGCAGAGGGAACCCTTTTCTTTCCCATATTGCTTGAGACCTGCGGCCTGCTTAATAATGTGGAACATCCTTCTTAAGTAGGTTTCCTTTAATTGGGCTCATCTGGCAAACTAATTATCACATTTGTTTGAGATTGATTTCAGTGATCCGAAGAGCACGGAGACACAATACCATAAATTAATTTGATTGAAAAATGAATTATTTAATGTTTATGACACTTAATTCCACTTTGCATATTAATTTGGAACGCAGTGTATACAAAGCCTATAAAAAGTATTATTCCCCCCCTTGGATGCTTTCTCCTTTTTTTGCTTTTGTACATGAAATCATAGTCAATATAATTAGGCTTTTTTGACAAGAATTTGCAAAACTAAATTCTTTAATATCAAAATGAAAACAGATTTCAGTGTTCTTTTGTCTTCATGTTGCAATTGTAGTAGGAGTACTGATGAACCAGAGACTGGACCTCCCAGATGTTTTTAAAGTGAAATCTTGACACACATCAACTGCACTCAGGTGATCTCCATTTGACTAATTGTGACACTGCTGGCATCAACTAGCTGGACCTCTGTTGAATTAGGTCAGTCACTTTATGGGGTGAATATTTATGTTTTTTTTGTTAATTCTTGTCAGAAAAAACTAATTATATTGACCATGATTTCATGTACAAAAGGGGAAAACATCCAAGGGGGGTGAATACTTTTTATAGGTATTGTATATGAATTGGTATATACACTATATGGCGTTACATCACCAAGCACAATGTCAAGCGTCGGGTGGAGTGGTGTAAAGCATGGCCCCACTGGACTCTGGGTTTGGCGACTGCCAGGAGAACGTTTCCTGCCTGGCTACATTGTGCCAAATGTAAAATTTGGTGGAGGAAGGATAATGGTATGGGGTTGTTTTTCTAGGCTTGGCCTTAGTTTCAGTAGAACAGGGATTGTGAGCCAGGCCTTCTTGTCCAACATAAGCATCTGACCTCACCAATGCTCTTCTGCAAGAAAAGGCCCAAATTCCAACAGACACCCTCCAAACTCTTGTAGAAAGCCATCCCAGAAGATTGGAAGCTGTTATCTCTGCAAAGGGAGGACCAACTTGATATTAATGCCTATGGATTTAGAAAAGAATGTCATAGAAGCTCCTGTAGGTGTAATGTGTAGGTGTCCCAATACTTTTGTCCATATAAAGTATACACTGATCAGCCATAACATTATAGCAGGATCTGTGGTCTGATCCAACAGATGAGCTACTGTATCACAAATTGCTGAAAAAGTTAATTCTGTTTCAGATAGAAAGGTGTCATCCCAGTTTTTTGCGTAAGAGGCTGCGCAGACCAGTCAGGGTTCCCATGCTGACCCCTGTCGAAAGTGCCAATAATGGGGCATGTGAGCATCAGAACTGGACCATGGAGCAATGGAAGAAGGCCTGGTCTAATGAATCAAGCTCAGGTGAGTGTGTGTTGCTTACCTAGAGAACACATGGAACAAGGATGCACTATGTGAAGAAGGTCAGCCGGCGGAGGCCTTGTGATGGTTTAGGCAATGTTCTGCTAAAAAACCTTGGGTCCTGCCATTCATGTTAATGTTTCATGAACACTGTTTTCTCAAATGGCATTGGCCGCATTCAGCAAGATAATGCACCCTGCCACAAAGCAAAAATGGTTCAGGAATGGTTTGGGGAACAGAACAAGGAGTTCAAGGTGTTGACTTGGCCTCCAAATTCCCCAGATCTCAATCCAATTGAGCATCTGTGGGATGTGTTGGACAAAGTTAAATCCATGGAAACCAAAGGAAACGTCTGCTTATCTATTTTTCGCTTTATATGGGTTTTTTGTGGGCACAAAAAGGCATGTTGTACAAAACGAGTATCAATTCCAATTATGAATTTCTGGTTGAATAGCTGTGCTGACATGACCAACATCTAAACAGGAAGAGCAGTGCCTCTGGAGGACTTTGAGAAGTATGTTGAGAGACTAGCATGTGTCAGCTCCTGCTCTCTGTTGTCTTTTTAGGACAGTTTATCTTTTCAATGAAAGCTTTGGACTTACCTAGAGTGAATTTTTCTTTTTTTGGGGGGGGGGGGCTAAATTGTCGTTGTAAATTTTCAATGTAAATGTCTAACTGTGCTATTAAATGCTAAATGCTAAAAGTAAAAAAAAAAGAAAAAGAGAAAAGTTAATATTTTCTTGATATTAAAGTGCAATATACCTAGCAAAATATTGTAGCAGGTTAGGTCTGTGTGCTTGTAATGCTTTAATAAGTTAGGCAATATTTATTTTTGTCATTATTTGGTATAAGGGATGACTTCTTTTTGCTTATAAAAAAAAGCTCAGACTTGTTTATTCTCACTTTTAAACAGTTTGTGTTTAATTAAAGGACACATTCTGTTAACATCTGGCCCCAAAAGAAATCTGTTTTACGCAGTGGTTTAAACCTTGTGTATGACATAAATTATGACAATTGTCCCCAAAGTAGTTTGATGTAATTAACAACTTTTTCAAAGTAGGTTTAGTTAAGTGAAAAAAAAATTCTTAAGGGTAGCTTTCAGTGTTGCTTAACTTCATCTAGTGTAAACAAATTTGTTGCTTGTTAAACAATTTGTCAGGGGAGCCTGCCCAACAGTGTTTTTAATGTTCCAAGTTGTTTAGTGCAGAACTGGATACATTTTAATGTTCAAAACTGATTAACATACCTGATAATTTGGGTGGTTAAACCCACTTTGGCAAGATAAGCACTATAATCTTACTGCCCCAGAAGTCAGAGGGTGGAATTCTTAACTTAATGACTGCAGCCAATATACATGCATATGTATATTGCCATGACCTTAAAAGGCATGGTTAATCAACCCTTTGGTTCTCATCCTAAATGTAATAGCCTTAGTTAGGAGGCACGTTTCTGTCTCTGAAGCAACCTCTGGAATTCAAAGTTTTTGTTTTAATTTACTTGACACGAAGCTTATGTTGATCCAACCAAACACCAAACACCAAACACCAAACACCAAACACCAAACACCAAACACCAAACACCAAACACCAAACACCAAACACCATCGGACTTACTAATAACATATAGAGTATCCCCCAATGAACCACACCCGGTGACAGAAACAAAGGACATATAAACACACACACAAATTACTAAGTGCCAACAGGTGCACATAATGTCCAACGGTGTCAAAAGTGTGCTTCAAAATGCTCCCCAGAATACTACCACCTACCGGCACCGTGCTACCCTATATGTTACAACAGTGCAGTTTATGAAGAGGGAATTTTCTTTATGTGTGAATATTTGGGATTACTATAAGAGGAAAGTATGATTAACATTAGAATAAAATACATTATTGATTATTGTTACCATTACATAACACCACTGACAATATACACTATAAACGTATCACTATCAAATAACCATATTACAACATATGGATGTACTTAAACTATAGCTCCATTAGGTGGCAGTACTAACACTACTGAATACAAAGCCATTACAAGAATTGAGTGGATATACAGGAAAGGTCTATTTTCTTTCTGCCTTCATTAATTTTACTTTTACCAGTGTAATACTGTCATGAGCCTAGAAACACTTGTATTGTCATTTGATTTCCTGATCAATGGCCATATAATCTCTGGCAAATATATGTGTCTTAAAGATGTGTTATATTTCATAGAGCAATATAGATGGTTGAGTTAGCGACAATTGAACTAACCCACTGCATTGGCTTCCGTGAAATACACAGTGTGTCAACGGAACAACGCATATTGTCTCATTACAACAAAGTGGAAGTGGAACATGGCATTGAGAAATTACTCACTAGGCGCAGGGGTCTCCAACCCTGGTCCTGGAGAGCCCCTGTCTTGGTTGTTTTCACTAGGCGCAGGGGTCTCCAACCCTGGTCCTGGAGAGCCCCTGTCTTGGTGGTTTCACTAGGCTCAGGGGTCTCCAACCCTGGTCCTGGAGAGCCCCTGTCTTGGTGGTTTCACTAGGCTCAGGGGTCTCCAACCCTGGTCCTGGAGAGCCCCTGTCTTGGTGGTTTCACTAGGCTCAGGGGTCTCCAACCCTGGTCCTGGAGAGCCCCTGTCTTGGTTGTTTTCACTAGGCGCAGGGGTTTCCAACCCTGGTCCTGGAGAGCCCCTGTCTTGGTGGTTTTCACTAGGCGCAGTAATGCTTGTGTACACATACTGTACATACTGTACAATTACTAAATAGTGGGGAAATATTCACCAAATGTACTGTATGCCGAATTATTATATATTTGAATTATATATGTATTACCAACATTTGTGGCTATTCATTAGCAAGACTACCGAGAGAAATAGATGATGTGGGCTATGTACAGGGCTTGGAGTGTGGGCCACAATAAACCAAATACCCACTACGTAAACTGCAGCAAGTATTGCTACGATAAAATTGCTTTTCCCGTCCCTCGTCACCGGCCAGACAACCTATTTCTCAACGGTAATGGTCCCGATTGTCCAGATTACTCACTCAGGCATTAAGTTTCAGAAGAAAGTTATTTGTTTCTGTCCCAAATGATACTGAAATAGTATGAAGAAAGCCCAATGTATTGCTTCTTTAATCAGCACAACAGTTTCCAGCAGCAAACATAATCGCAAAACAGTTTTAGATATTAGATATTTCAACATGCCATTCAAATACTGGGGTGATGTTGGCTAATAATGGGCATCTGTACACCTACATAGATTTAAAATCTATACTTATATATGCAGTCTGTGTATATTTGTTTTAAATAATTGTTCTATGAAATTGCTTAAAGAAAAACATAAAACTTGCATACAATTCGTGACAAAAATTGAAAGTACTACAATTCACAGTCATTATAATGTATTTCAATGAGCTTTTCTTTTGAAAACAAAAATATATACTGTGGCGCATGCTTTATATCCTGTCTAGCGAATAGAGTGTGGTGTTCACTCTCCTAGACAAATACGCTGAGGAGTGGACGCTGAACATGTATCCGCACCTGCTCTGTGGTGTCTTTTTAGGACACTTTATTTTTCCAGTGGAAGCTTCGCATCATATTCACAAACCGAGAGTAACATTGACAGAAAAAGGTAAAATGTTTTATTGAAGTTATTGAATGATGACAACCAGGGTTGAATGATAATGATACTGCTGTGGTTTGGTGCCTGAGTGGTTTAGTATATAATATTGAATTGCCTGTAACACATTACAAAACATTATTTTTGTAAAAACATTTTTAATAAGTGCTTTTACACATAAAAGGTAGCAACTGAGCTGCCACCAACCTAAAGCCGATGAAGCTTTAGTGTGCTTTAGTATTAAAAATAGGGATGTGGATTTGATGAACTTGCCAGAAGAAAATAGGATATGATTATACTGAGACAGTTAATGAACAACTCGTATTTTTACAGTCATCCTTTAATCTTATCCAAAAGCAGGCTCAATTTGCATGCGCAATATTCGTTATAATAGAGACGTGTGTTTAACAAGAGTACATTCATGTTATTGTTCCAGTCATGTATGAAAGAGATAAAGAAGTTGTAAAAGATTAACATTATATTTGCTTGCTGTCTATATCAGTGGTTCTCAACCCATTCCTCAGGGAACCCCAGACATTCCACATCTCAGCTGCAGCCCTGAACAAGCACAGCAGATACACTAATCAAGGGCTTGAGGATTATGTGCGCTAGCTAAAGGGTAGTTCAAATACCCAGACTGGCTGGGGTTCCCTGAGGAATGGGTTGGAACCACTGGTCTATATAGTTAGGTAAATATTTGACGGGGCTGTTTTGAATTAGCAAACAGGATTTAGCTTCCTGCTTTGCCGGATAACAAGGCTAAACAAATATAGTGCTATAAAATTCACAAATAAGGATGGCACTTAAAGTACATTCATATAGGCAAGGATAGGCAGTATTTATGATACATGTACTTAAAATATGTATTTGAAATACAAAATATTTGAAATATGCTTCCTCCTGAAAATTAATGACAATTAAAAGATACTGTATCACATATACTTGCATATACTTGCATGCTTTTGGTATGTCACAGAATAAAGCAGGGGACCTAAGAAAAAAGGATGAATGATTGCTCATTCTACAAAGATATTCAAAAATGGACTGGAAACATGTGTTGGTACCCCTTTAAAAAGATAATAAATAATTGGATTATAGTTAAAGTTTTATAAAACAAATGAGTTTCTTTAATTAGTATTGCCCATGTCTCCAATCTTGTAGACAATCATTCCACGTATTTAAATTGAGAAAAGTAGTCATTGTGCTGTTTAATATCATTGTGTGCACCACACTAAATCAGAGATGGACCAGAGAAAGCAAAGGAGAGAGTTGTCTGAGAAGTTCATAAAGACAGTAATAGACATGGGCATGGTAAAGGTAAAGGCTACAAGACCATATTCAAGCAGCTTGATATTCCTGCGACAGTTGCAAATATTTTTGAGAACTTCAAGGTCCATGGAACTGTAACCAACCTCCCTGGGCACGGCTGCATCTAAGAAAAGCAAGCCCAGATTGAACAAAAGGATAGAGCAAATGGTATAAAAAGATATACAAGCTGAACTCCAAGTTGAAGGTACATCACTTTTCGAGCGAAAGTGGATGTAAAAAATGGAGGATGTAATCGATATACAAAATGGTTGACCTAACCAATGTTTACACACATATATAAGCACATTAAACTTATGCAAATAACTAATTATGCATTTATTAATAGGGCCTATGGATTTGACCAATACAATTTATCCTCTACATAAGGATAGCTAAGACTTTGGATTTACAATTGTTGTTTGTCTGGCATGGCCCTTAATGAAACACTTTATCTTTAGATGGTTTAAAAAATTCCCTGGGGTGGTAACACTAAATAAATATGGGTCCCCAGAAATCATGTAGTATGTTATGGACAAAAGTCTGAATTCTCAAACTGAACATTTATTTATGAAACAATTGCAGGAAACAGTGGTTAGGCTCAGATCAGACACACTTGTTGTTGAATGATGACCGTACCCTGGATAAATGGACTTTGGCTAAATAAGGAACACCCCAGAGGGTCACCTCCATCCCAGAGCTCTTGGGCTTTTTCTTTGCAGATTAACAGATTAACAGATTCCTCTGGCACTCTAACCTAGTCATCTGACTTGTATAATGACTTCCTCAGTTGCCCCGAGACACAACAAGATCCCTTTAATGTATTGCAAGCCATAAACAAAAGTCTGTTAATCATTTTTGTTTATTTACAGTATCTAGTGTATCTAAAATAGTTAAACTGCTACTGCAACTCTGTCTGTAAACATTGCTTATTATTATGTTCATTATTTGAATAATGTCAGTGCTCTTTCCAGCACTGACTGTGCGTGTCTGTCTCTTGAGTGTTAAGAAGGACAACTTCTTTACTGCTTCCTTGGTCTGATTTACAGAGTTTTGTTAGGCACACGTTTTAACACTAAAAATAAGTGATACCTCTTTCATTCATTTTGGGAAACTACATCCAACTTAAATTCAAAACAAGGATAATGTTTAAAGAAACAGTGTGGTGAGGAATACAACATGCCTCCCTGCTGCCCTCCCTCCACTCATCACTTCATGCCACCAAGCGCTAAAGAGGATTGCTGTTCCTGACAACAGGTTTTCTTTTGGTATTAGAAAAGGAAGGAGTACTTCATAACACACTTCCACATTCTTCTCTTGATAAGCTGGCGCTCACGGGTACGACTCAGCAGGTTGAAAGTAAAGGGCTGGCTTTTTCTTTGGATGACACAGTAGCTTTCACAAACACAATTTAATTTCACACGTACAGATTTTTCTGTTCTGCTAAAGGAGATATAGGCTACAGACCACAACCATCGCTGACAATACAACTGGATAATAGATTAGAACTTAGATCTTTGTGAGTCTGAATCAGAGGCTCCAGCCGAACATCTGCACATGAATGAAAAGGGCCGTTCCATGCACACCGAAAGAGGCTGAAGGTTCACAAGAGATCCTACAGACGAGAGATTGCAACATGGGCCTCTTGCCCTGATGGTCAACAAAAACATTTGGCCACATCAGAATAAACGGTCAAACCAAACAACACTGCAATTCTAGAGACTGCTATAAAAAATAATATGTAAGGTGATTAAAGCATCCGGTTTCCTGGGTGCGTTGGTCTGTAATATCTAAAAAAAGAACATCAAATTGATCAGAATTAGTGTAGACATTGTTAATGTTGGAACCACCAACCATCAGCACAACTGAGCGAATACATTAGTACCTAGTATGAGAAACAGACACCTCACAGGTCCTCAACTGCAGATTCATCAATGAGTACCGGCAAAGGCCCAGTCTCAATGTCAACAGTGAAAAGGAGACTCCTGGATGCTGGAATGATTTAAAAGAAAATGCTTTTAATCTCAGAATGGTCAATAAAATGAAAAGATGAATATGGACCAAAAGTACACAGACACGGGACATAGGAAGATTGGCAAAGATAAAACATGTTTGAGGTGTAGTGCTTGAGTATAAGGTGTTCGATCACAAAGTAGAACATTGGTGAGACACTTGACCACGTCTGTCATCATGCATGGTGTAAAATGTAATGAATAATAATTTGGTTATAGCAGTTACAAACCGTTCTAATAATTGCACATACACATTTTAATAAGATCACTTTCTAGATGCTATTTGCATGAATAGACCAAGCAAAAGGAAGAAAAGAGGATTTCAGATTGGTGTTGGTGGAGTAGTTTAATGGGAATACAAAGAACCACAGCTTTAGATGAAATGTGTTTCTCTTGATAATTCATAGGTGGCGTGTCCAGTATAATGCCAGTAGATCAACTGTGGATTAAATA
>JACXGK010004432.1:21721-38398 GCA_016801125.1 Novumbra hubbsi
GACTGTTACCTGTATGTCTGTCAAACAGCTGTCTGCCAATCCCCAGGATGCCTGGTAGGTGCGGAGGCCGTGCATCCTGGTGATTGGCAGAGAGCCTTGGTGGGGGGTTGGCCAGGGGAATAGTTGGGGTGATGAGACCAGGTTGGGTTTGGCGCTCTTTCTCTTTCGCCCGGGGTTTTCATGTTAGCAGGTTTAACGTCAGTGTGTTGGTTGTGTTTTGTTTGGCGTGGGCTACGGCCAGACAGTAGCCGGTGTTAGGTACGAATAAACCGTTGGTTCTCCTTCATCCCCTGTCTGGACAATTGATCCTTTCCGCGTAGCCAGGTCATTACAATAGTAAGAATATTCAAGAATGGAAATAAGTTTCAGTTCTATACCACACAGTATTTCAGCATTACTTTACTGTATACAGTACATTGGGTAAAAACCCTTGACATTGCTTTGCCATTTGGGTGATTTGTTTGCTTCAGTTTAGCTTTAGTTTATTCACTTCATTTACAGCACCAGGACAACATAGACAATTGTCCAATAAAGCTTTTTTTTCTAGATATTTTGCTTGATTGAGTAAATTATTTCACTCCTCTTCCTAATCTAGGCTAAAATCAGAATAGATCAAGGAATAAATGAGGTGCTAAATGAATTTCCCAGAAGTGTATTGTCAGTTAGTTTGTTTAACGATTTGTATTTCCAAATCGTCAGATGTGAACATCGCAAGAGTCTTCCTGAACGAAAGCAACACTCACATGAAGATCACCCAGGGCCACCAGGAGAACACAGTATACGCAGCAGGCAACACACATGTGTACCAGGCAGACTTCCACAATCCTTACCCACATATACTGGTACAGTGTGACTTACTCTCCAGGATCTTAGAGATAATATGTCTGTTTGACTGCTCAATATGGATTTAGTCTACCTAGAATTGTCCAAATGAGGTACATTAATGTTACAACTGAACGATGGTTTGATTTTGTTACAGTGAATTTTTAACTACACAATCCTTCTCTTCTTACATGCTGTAGCTGGATGTACTGATTTTTTTACTATGTGTTTACCAGTACTCCAATGTTTTATTGCAGTTGCAGAGTTTTGTGTTTCGAGAGAAATGTATTGAATCCACATCAACAGTAAGTTGCTGAAAAGGACAGTGGATAATGGCTTTATATTACAGTTAAATCAACATAGTTATTTGCATATATCCATGTAACAATCGGTTTTGTACTTCAGGACAGTCAGTATAACATCACCGTTTTACACAAGAGTAAACATGCAAACCAACTCTTCCTGTGTGGAACCAACAAAGAACATACCGATTGCTATTACGTGGTATGGGAGATAAGTGCTTTTCATTAAATATATCACTTTCAATTGCGCCATTTTGCCATTGGTTTTGACACTATACCGTTCCACAGGAGCCAACAGGGATCTCAAACTGCAGTACATTACTTAGTTTTCCAACCATTTTAGAAAAGGAGCCAACACTTCTCACTGGTGAGTTCTAGTGAAAACACTTTACATTATATGACAGTCTAGTTGTTGTTAGAATAGAACAAAACTGCTATTTCTTTGTGGTTTCAGATAATTCTGAAGTAGAGGAGTTCTACACCACTCACTCTGGCTCAGATACCAGAGTAGGAATCCAAAGGCTTGGAAACAACCCAGTCTGGTCAGATAACAGTGGAACAGGTAAGGAGAAAAGATAAGACATAGGCACTCAAAGAAACAAATACTCCTGAATTGTAATATTTCCCTATGCGTGAAAGTACTGTAAATTGAGGACTTGCCCTTGTCTCCCAACATTGTAGTAGTAACTGGTTTTAATATTGATGTCTCATTTTTATAATTCACTTACAATAGAGCAGATATACATAAGTTTGGTGGCTAGTGGGAAGAGAGAGGACAGCCTGCAGGACAGATTATATGCCTTCTACATAGAGAAGAACACAGACCAGAGTTTGAAGTCTGATCTCTGGGTTCCTCGGGTTGCCCAGCTTTGCATGGTAAGTCCTGCTAGGATGTTGATTTTCTACACTGTATGTAATCAGGGCTGTAGCTAACAAGGGGAGACTTGGATATGATTCACAGGTCATTGTAATATCAATATTGTTTATACGTGAGGGGTCTCAGCATATATCTTTGTTGAGCCCAGGATTTCTGGCAAATGCCAATAGTGCCCCATTGGCAATAGTATGGACATGTATTTTTAGATTTATTTGAGTGTGATGGCAGGCTGCACCACTCTACCTAATTCCCTGTCAATCTCTACCTGTTTTAGACTAGTCTTTTGTAGTGGTTTATGCTTTGTAATTATTTTCCAGGCTGATCGTGGAGGACCTAAGAAAAGTCTGCAGTTCAAATGGACCTCCAAGCTGAGTTCCAGGCTCTATTGTGGAGACCCTGACAAAAAGTTGTACTTTACCGACCTTGTGGAAGTGACCACTGTTGTGGCAGACAGGTGGCAGGACACTAGGGTCTACACACTCTTCAAGAATGCCTGGTAGGATGACATTCTGAAGATCACATCTAGTGTTATACCTAGCAGTAACCACTCAGTACAGCTCAGATGCAGGCTCATTTGAAAATTCTCATAAACTCATAAAAGTTATTCATGTCATCTTTAAAGGTCCAATAAGGTCATATGATCACCCCATTCAAATGTCTAAGCTCTTTCAAAAACACACTGCTCGCAAAAACTTTCTTAAAGTATTTTCTAGCTTTCCTTCGGAATCTTCATTGTCAATACATGAGTTAATCGAACAAATGTATGTACACTGCTCCAAAAGATTAAGTGAACACATCATCACAGTATAACACCAAGTCAATTACACTTTAGGGATCTCAATATGTTCACTTTGAATTGTAATTCAATGTCATTTGTTTTGGTGCAAATGAAAGAGACAACAGGTGCCATGGAGAGGCATCAGCATGACAATCCCCAAAAAGGGATTGGTTTTGAAGGTGGTGGCCACAGACAATTGCTCTCTCCTTATCCTTCCCGACTGATTCTTCTCAAGCTTTGCATTTTGCTAGTGTCCTTGTTACTACTGGTAGCATGAGGTGGTACCTTGCAACCCATTCAGGTTGCACAGGTAGTTTAGCTCCATCAGAATGGCACATTTATCGAGACTGATATGTGGCTTTGAGCAATTTTAGATTGCAATATAATTTGCTCGAACACACTACATACATTATTATTAGCATTAAAACTGAGTGACAGTGTTAAGATTGGTAGTCTTTTATTACAATGGATGTTTTGATTGAACTTTCTCTTTCAAAGGTTATTTTGTAACCTCCAATCAGCTGTTTCTCTGGCCTATACTGAAAGCAGACAAATCAGCAGATACAGAAGTTTCTTTGGTGTGGGGGGGAATTGAAACTTCCTGATTCTATGTCTGTCGTTAGGGGTACGAGCGCCGTTTGTGTCTACAGCATAGGAGATATTGACCACCTCTTTAACACCTCCAACTTCCAAGGACGTATGGATCCCATTCCATATCCACGACCCGGGGAGGTATGACTACTACACTGGACTGTGTCAACAATACGCATTTCTAGTCAGCTCCACCGCTGTACTTCTATTTGACTGTATTCTTTGGATGTTTAACGACACAAAAAGTGTTCTATCTGTTTTCAGTGTGTTAAAGACAGTACGAAACTCCCAAGCGAGGTCCTGATAAAGGTTATCCACAATTTAGAGATGGAGGAGTGGGTGGGAAACAACCATCAGCCTCTTTGGGTCACTAATCACCGTTACAACCACATCACCGTGGACAGTGTACGAGGCAAAGGGAATGTCCTCTTTCTGTCTCTAGGTAAGAATTCCTATTGATCTCATCTAGCGAAGACCACACAAATACTTGTAAAACACCCATACATTCACGCCACAGCTACCTGGAAATGAGGCCCCTGGGGCAATCCAATTGGTCCATTACAACAGTTCTGATGCGGTCATCGCGTGGTGCAGAGAATCATCGGTTTGTGCCCGTATGCAGAAGCCAGACAAAGGGGGAAGCATGATGCCAGCTTACTGCCGAGCAGTAAAGTTTGAAAAGTTAATTGTTAGTATGATCTTTTAAAAGAACAGGTTTCCTGTTAGGTATCAGACTTTCCTGTTAGGTTTCAGAATAGGCTAGGAATATTCTTTAACGCTGCCATGACATTCTATTTGTTTTTCTGCGTCAAGTGTATTTTGGAATGACGGTGTGAGGAAGTAATACTGATTAGCGCAGTGATGTTGTTTACACTGACACAGGTTGTTCCGAGAACCATGTATTTTTAGGAAATGGTGAGCCTGTGGTTTGTGTTAGGTTGTGGTAAAGTGGCAGTTCTAGCACATAGCCTGTTCATTCTGCAGAACCACATTAATTCGATCTAGGCTAGCCGGGAGCTGTTTAGGGCAGTATTGATATTGGGGATTGTTGAATAAACGTATCTGAAGAACAGCTTTAAATAAGCGGCCAAAGGTATGTGGACACTCCTACTAATTATTGAGTCAGCTCAAGTGTTGTAAAGCAAGACGTCCTAGACCAGGGGTCTCAAACCGGTTCCACGGAGGGCCGAGTGTCTGCAGGTTTTAGTTTTTGTCCTGTAAAATTGGTTCCAGGTTCAGACCTAAATAACCAGATGAGGGTAGACCTAACCAATCAGTGACATAATTAATCAATCAAGTACAAGGTGAGAGTGAAAACCTGCAGACACTCGGCCCTCCTTGGAACCGGTTTGAGACCCCTGTCCTAGACTATGAAGCTATCTATCAGAATGCATAGTGCCTACTGTAAAGGTTGGTGGAAGAGGAATAAAGGGTTTGAGCTAGGCCCCTTAGTTCCAGTGAATTGTCATCTCAATGCTACAGGATTACATTTTAGACAATTGTATGATTCCAACTTTGTGGCAAAAGTTTGGGGAAGGCAGTTTCCTGTTCCAGCATGACTGTGCACCTCTGCACAAACGGTTCCGTAAATATATGGTCCGACAAGGTTGGTGTTGATGAACTAAAGTGTCCTGTGCAGAGCTGAATATACAGTGGCTCCAAAATCATGTGGAAAGCTATCTCCGAAGAGGGTTAGCTGTTATAGCTGGAAAGGGGGGTGCAACTCCATATTAATGCCCATGGTTTTGTAATGGGATGTCCAACAATCTCATATTAATTAATGTGATGATTGGGTGTCCAAATACCTTTGGTCATACAGATTATAATCCGTTGCTAAATGACTCCTAATTGAGTCCTAATTATTTACAGTCCTCAGCAAATTAAAACTTTGACTTAACAAGCGACCAACAACGGAGCAAGACTTTTATTAAGACAATTATTTTAGATTGCACTCAACATTTTACACTAGGGTACCTACACCTCTTTGAATCTGAAAAAGAGATTCTTAGAATTTTGGGTTGTATTATTTCATTTTGTTTTATATTTTTTATGTTTCCAACATCCTTAAATGCATGATTTGTACCATATTTGGGTAATTAGGGGGGTATGTGAAATGGGGTATGTGAAATGCAAATGTGTAATGGGAAATGGATGGTTGGTTCATGGAAGTAAGCACAGTGCAAGTGTGTGAAATATCCTGTCTGTTATGTAATATTTGTTCTGGTTCATTGTCTGTTTTCTTTAGTATGAAACAGGTGTCATATGTCATATGTTGTTAATATATGATTAACATATGGTGGTAATTATGTTTACAAGTTCTATGATAAAGACTACACACACATTATACTTTCAAAAGGCACCCCCAACCTTCAAAAGGCACTGCAGATGTGTTACTGAAATAAAGAAAAAGAGAAGGATGTGAACTTCATAGTACTGTGGTACATATTTGAGACATTGCAAGAAAAGGTGTGAACGTATTTGTTCCACTGCACTCTGCTTGCCTTCTTTACAAATAAAAAATGAAGAAATGTTCAAAGGAAAACAAACTCAGGTGAAACATCCAGTGTTTCACATTACACCTAGACAATGTTTAAAGAGAGCCAAACTAGGCAAACAGTACCATGTACTAGTTGTTAGACAAACTATAAATGGAACCGTGAGGTGTATTGTGACACTTTGTCAGCTGATAGGATGATACTGTTATTTCCACCACCATGCTGTTATTTCCACCACTTTCCACTGCAGTTATACAGCCGTGGCCAAATGTTTTGACACAAGTATTGGTTTACACAAAGTTTGCTGCTGCAGTGTTTTTTTTTTAATATTTTTGTCAGATGTTACTATGGTATACTGAAGTATAATTCCAAGCATTTCATAAGTGTAAAAGGCTATTATTGACAATTACAATAAGCACATGCAAATAGTCCATATTTGTAGCGTTGAACCTTCTTCTTCAAGACCTCTGCAATTCACCCTGGCATGCTGTCAATTAACTTCAGGGCCACATCCTGACTGAATGCAGCCCAATCTTGCATAATTTGTGGGTTTTTGTTTGTCCACCTTGTTTTTCCACCTGCCTCTTGAGGATTGACCACAAGTTCTCAATGGGATTAAGGTATGGGGAGTTTCCTGGCCATGGACCCTAATGTTTTGTTTCCAGAGCCACTGAGTTATCACTTTTTCCTTATGGCAAGGTGCTCCATCATGCTGGAAAAGGCATTGTTCATCACCAAACTGTTCTTGGATGGTTGGGAGAAGTTGCTCTCTGGGGATGTTTTGGTACCATTCTTAATTCATGGCTGTGTTCTTGAGCAAAATTGTGAGTGAGCCCACTCCCTTGGCTAAGAAGCAACCCCACACATGAATGGCCTCAGGATGTTTTACTGTTGGCATGACACAGGACTGATGGTAGCTCTCACCTTTTCTTCTCCGGACAAGCATTTTTCCGGATGCCCAAAACAATTGGAAAGAGGATAGATCAGAGAAAATGACTGTACCCCAGTCCACAGCAGTCCAATCCCTGTACCTTTTGCAGAGTATCAGTCTGTCCCTTGCATGCAGATGCCCTCACACATGCCTGCTGTCATTCCTGAGAAAGCTCTGCACTGGTGGTGCCCCGATCTCAAAGCTAAATCAACTTTAACAGACGGTCCTAGCACTTGTTGGTCTTTCTTGGGCGCCCTGGAGCCTTCCTCACAACAATTGAACCCATTTCCTTGAAGTTCTTGATGATCTGATAAATGGTAGATTTAAGTGCAATCTTACTAGCAGCAATATCCTTGCCTTTGAAGCCCTTTTTGGGCAAAGCAATGATGACTGCACGTGTTTCCTTGCAGCTAACTAGGGTTAACAGGATTATTTCAAGAAGTTTATTTTGTGTACGCATAATCTTCTAAATTACTTTAAAGACACTTGTGTTGACATTTCTTACACATCACAACACTTACATTACTGGGTTTGAACTCTTTACACGTAACCTCATTAATGGATGACATCTGTTTAAAACCAGCTCTCTTTGTGTATGTGTGTGTTTGTACACTAGAAAATGGAAGGATTCATAAGATTCTGGAAAGCAATGGTAAGGCCTTTATCATTGCAGAGATTAAACCTTTCCAACACACAACACCCCTCATCCTCAGCATGTTGGTAAACCCCTCCACGGTGAGTCAAGAGACACAACCCGCACTGACTCACACCCATTGTGATACAACAGTGGCAATGCAATGGAGTAAAATGGACATTAACAAAAGAACCTTATCAAACTTGTGGAACATACATCTGTTGTCCAACCAAAAAGGATGCTAGTACTCAGGAGGTTGTGGAGTCAAACTGGACATTAATGACAATCACAAAAGCAGAGTTGATCTGCAGAAACAACTGTTATTAACATAACATTACCAGGCCATCCGTTTACGTTAATCTATGGGCAAATCTTCTCTGATTTGACACCATTGTTTCACATTCAACTTTCTGTCCAGGGCTGTTAAATATGGGTGGCTCAAAGTCTGGAGGTTTCTGTAAAAAATAACCAAGCCCCTAGAGCTCCTGTTCAATGCATTTGACTATACATTTGCTTACACATTCATTGTACAACTTAAATTGATAATGTATTTTTGTTGTTTACACATCCATATTGATTGTGCTGTTATACAATTATTTACATTGTGATTTTGGGTTACTGTGTGTCTGAAGAACAATAGACACTCTGTCCATTTTACACAGACTGGATTTCTGTGTGTGTGTGTGTGTCTCAAAGCCAACCAGAGCCTGGCTCCACTGTTCCTCCTGCAGTAACGTACTGTCTGCACTCCGACACACACACAGAAACCCAAACCGTGTGCCTCTCTTTCCTAAGATTTAAATGTGGAAGAATCAAGGGCAGATGGACTGCTTAGAAAATAATATGACACATTAGGCCCAAAAGACCTGGTTAGACTTGTCATCAATTAGCACTCAATAGATATACAAGTAACTACACGATACATACAATTGTTGTCTACTCTTCATCAGGTGAAATAACAACATGATTTGTTTGAAAAAAAAACTTTCTAACTCTGTCTTAAAGCTTTTTTGATCATTGAAGTAATGTGACTTTAAAAGATGGACAAATGTATTAGCAGTTAATAGGTATCGTCCCAGTATTCGTCACCCATGTTCTTGCGTCTTGTTCTAGCGGAAGCTGTATGTGGGCACCAGCAGACAGCTGCTTCAGATTGACCTGGTGAGCTGCACGCTGTATGGGGACCGTTGTGAAGACTGTGTGCAGGCCAGAGACCCTCACTGTGGCTGGGACGGCACCACAAGTCAATGCACCACAGCTACAGAGTAAGATAAAACACAGTCTGCGTTCAGTATCCGGCATCCGGCACATTTACGGGTAGTGATTCATAAATAGGTTTCTCGTGAGGGGTTTTAGATATATGAAGGTTACATCACTTCGTGTGGTTTCCATAGATCATTATCCTTGCATTTAGTTTTAAATCAGGGTCGGCCCTAGGCATATGCTAGGCCTGTATCCGCCAGGGGGCCCTGGATTGTTTGTGAGCCCCGGACCACTAGATGAGAGGGGGCTCCCATATCACATTTTGCTTAGGGCCCCAAAGGGCTGGGGCCGGCGCTGTTCTGAACCATTCAGTGGTTGACAAAAACCTGTATTTTGAATTTGTAGTAGATATGTTGGCTGTTGGTTGGAATGACATTGCTAGTCTATTCAGATCTCCGTCCAACTGAGTTTCTTTTAGATTTATTTGAGGGGTTGCAAGTCTGCAGACAATAAGCAGCACCTACCCTGTGCTCACTGTTTGTGGGCACATTGTCTGTTCCTGTGCCCCTATGAACGCCATTCCCAAGCAATTGAATTAGTTTTTCATTGTGTGTTTTCAGTCTTCTTGTATCTACGTTAGTAAATACAAGATCCGTTGCTGTAAATCTTAGTAACCCTGTTCTTGCCATTCAACTCAGTGTGATGCCCACATCACATTTTTTGAAATGTCTGCCACTAGTTGTGGTGGAACATGTTAGTTTTCACTTCCCAGTTTCATTTCCTGACTCAGGTTCACACCCAGACTATAGACAACACGTTGTGACGTCAGATACTTTCTGTTCCAGTGATGGGTTATTGTGTGGTTATCTGCTGTTTAAAATTTCTTCCAGTTCTTCCAATTTGCTCACCGGAAGGTAATAGTAGTACCATAGACCGGAATAACTATCACGTGAGCAAAAAGAAATGTAGCAAACCGAAACACTGGAAGTTGAAAATATGCTTGAGCTGTTTTTGCTGCATTTTACAAAAATTATACTTTTTACAGTTCAACAATTCAGGATGTGGATAACGGAAATCATACGCTATGCCCGAGCAATCAAGTTACTTTAAGTAAAGGTGTGTTACATCATTCCCTGCATAAATACCAAACCACTTGCTATAACAATGTGTAACATGGATGGAAACCATCCACAATGGTTCTTAGCAGGAAGCTGAATACCGTTGTCTTCTTATTGTTTTCTTAGTGGTCTCTTTAAATCCAGTGAGAGTTCCTCTGTCTTCAAAGTATTTCCTGGAGTGCCCAACCATGTCCAACCATGCTGAATACAGCTGGAGACACAATGACACCACTATGGAAACCGAGTGCCGACATGAGTCAGACCACCAGTGTATCCTGCTTATAATGAGCATGGGCCCTGAGCATATCGGAACACACACCTGTGTATCTGAGGAGAGAGGTTTTCGCAAGGACCTGGCAAGGTTCACTGTGGAGCTGGACAGTGGTGCCACAGGCCAGGCCTCTTACTACACAGCCTGGTTTTGGGTGGTCCTAACACTTGTCCTGGTACCGCTCTGATAGACTCCTCCATGGCAATGTTACCAGTCTATGTGTGTGCTTTTGTTTAGTATTTTTAAATAAATTATATATATTTTTTAAGTTTAATGGAATATATGGTTTCCATTGTCCGTTGTTTCATTTTGTTCTCAACTAATTACACAATGTACAGTAAAGATTTGCATCTTTAATATATTTAATTCATCGAGACCCCATGATATAAGTGTTCCATGAATTTTTGTGTATGTGATTTATGCATTGGCTAATTAGATTAGATTCAACTTCATTGTCATTGAACAGTACAAGTACAGAACAACGAAATGCAGTTAGCATCCAAACAGAAGTGCAAAAAAGAGCAGTGCAAAACTTTTGTGAAGGGCAGTGTGCAAATGGCATGGTTAAGTAATGTGCAATAAGCAATGTACAAAGTGCGGCTGTGCAGTTAGCAGTACAAACGGAGTGCATTAGTGCAAGGGTCAGATGAGGTGTCCAGGTGTAAATATGCAATAAGAAGTACAAAAAGTATAAATTGTGCAAATGGCAATAATGATGAGGTAGCAAAATGTATAATAAGGTATTTGCACATGTCACATCTCCCTCTGGGGACGTGCCCCCTCCTCGTTTTGTTTGTGATGTCCCAAGTCTTCACGAACGCTCCCCCCTTTGAATTGGCCATTCCAGAATTCTCAATTTCTTTCTTTTTGAGCCATTGCTCAGCAATTCCTACTGAGGGGTGATTTGAAACGGGCTGGGCATGCAAGAAACCCCTCAAATATCGCACAGCTGAAAATATTCTGCATGGAGGAGTCGGAAAAACCAAGGATGGAGGGCACAGTATTTGTATTTATAATTTAACAGGCTTTTGGAAAGCACTTTGAAATTCTTTATTGGAGCTAAAAATAAAGAATGTTAATGTTATTTACGTTTACTAATTATGTTTGTTGCATTGAAAGTCCGGTCATTGAAAGTATAGAAAATCTATTTCCAAATTTGAATATAATATAATAGATATGTAATCAGAAAATTATGCCTTAGGTCTACGTCCTGCAAGAATTGTAATGTTTTTTTTGTTTTAGCTATGATCTACATTATAGCATTTTGTATTACAATCTGTTGTATACAGCAATTAATGTAAACGTTATATTTAAAAAAAACACTTTAAACTCTACTTAGTATCTACAATAGTATCCAATGACCGATCATAAGTATGATTACCTTTGGCAAACATAAAATAGGTTTCCGACTATTTAGAGCTCCGGAAAAAAATAAGGGACTATACAGTGGAGGAAAAAAAAATGTATCCGCTGCTGATTTTGTACGTTTGCCCACTCACAAAGAAATGATCAGTCTATAATTTTATTGGTAGGTCTATTTGAACAGTGAGAGACAGAGTTACTTCAAAACAATCCTGAAAAATGCATCAGCAGGGGATAAAATAATTTTCTTCTCTAACTTTTGTTTTCCTTTCCCAAAAAGTTGAAAAGGAACGTTTTGAGTGAAAATCTATTTGCAGTCTGTTAAATTGAACCTTTAATTTTCCTTATGTACAAACATGTACATAAGTATTCACAGCCTTTGCTCAATACTTTGTTGAAGCACTTTTGTCAGCAGTTACAGCCTCAAGTATTTTTGAGTATGATGCTACAAGCGTTGCACACCTATTTTTGGGCAGAAGGCTCAATGTTCAATATCAAGTTGTGCTGTTCTCATCATTGATTGAACATATGTTGATTGGATATGTGTATATTGGAGATGTGTTGATTAGAGATATGTTGTTTGGATGTGTTCCAGACATAACAAGTTCAGGCCTTCCGACTCCATATGAAACGTAAAGTGCCGAAAAGGAAAAGGTGCTGGAAGTTTCACTTTACATTATTGTTCCCAAATCGTCTCCATGCATTAATTTAGAGGTCTGCAACCCCATCCTTATAGGAGAGAGGAGAAGACAAAACAAGACATCAGTTCACCTGTTCTCCTGAGCCATAACATCTGAGCTACTGCCATACTAGAAATAGTACTCAAATATTAGAGATGGTGGGAACGTTACTTAAATATCATAACATTTTATTACACAAATAATTCACAACGAATATAAAACAATTATCAATTTAGATTTAAAATAACAATATTAATTATCAGTGGCCTATTTAACAAGTTCCTCACTGTCCAAGTTAGGTTTCCACCCATGTGACTGTTTGTTGCTCAACAGGTTCCAAATCACAAGATCAGTAAAAACTGATGTCTTGGTCCTATAGCGGTATTGTTTAACTGAACATTGTTTCACAACTCTCAAAATAGACAAAACACTAATGACAACAATGTACTGTAAGTAAAATATGAATGAACAAATAAACAATATAATAATATATAGGACTTTGCCTGAAAATTTCCAAGACCCAAACATACAATAGATGTGAAGAGTGTAAAGAATTCATTGGACAACGTGCATTAGTGTTGCAGGATTCAGGACTCCTACTTGAGAAACAAATATGGAATCTCGCACACAAAGTTAAAACCTTTACTAGAGAGTTTAGTGTTATCTTACTACATATCTTCAAATGTAGATATTTGAAAATAATATGTAATCATTGCTACACCGGCTAACTCCTTTAAAACAGAATAAATGATCAAGTAATGTGACTTTTAAAATGACTTACAATCATCAGAAACCTCCAACAGAGAAATCTGCTATAGTGGTTTTGATTAAAACTCTTTTAGTAAATAACCCTTGTACCAATGCCAAGTTTCACTAAGAACTCTCTGCTCCTAATTTGAGAGAATGCCAATAGTCAATTCTAAGGTCACAAATGTCATATTAGGCCAAACACTTTGTTGATGTAAACTCCCCTACCACTTACTGGAAGCAAGTGTTTACTGTTCTGGTTTACTGGGCTGTCTGGAACCAAGACAGAATAAACAGTATACAACAGTATAGATTTGACTCAGAACCAGTTGTTTAAGATCAAATAAAATAAAGAAAAACAAACCTGTCTATATTTAATGAATATTAATGCTAGATGAAGATCCTTACAAATGCTCTATTTTCTATCCTGTCACCGGATCGATTCTTCACAACTATGTCAGTATATCATAGACCTTTAACTGCTACTCCACCTCATTCTTTACTATTTCAGCCATCAAGTCCTTCTCCCCCTTTTCTACTCCTAACTTATGTCCTGTGGACAACAACACTCAGTCAGTGCTGAGGAGAGAGCCAATAGCCATCTCATATACAGTGGGGCACTGCCAGCCTGTTCTCCCACTGAAAAAGATGAGGCCTGTAATTTTCATCACAGGTACACTTCAACTATGACAGACAAAATGAGAAAGAAACATCCAGAAAATCACATTGTAGGATTTTTTATGAATTTATTTGCAAATTATGGTGGAAAATAAGTATCTGGTCACCTACAAACAAGCAAGATTTCTGGCTCTCACAGACCTGTAACTTCTCCTTTAAGAGGCTTCTCTGTCCTCCACTTGTTACCTGTATTAATGGAACCTGTCTGAACTTGTTATCAGTATAAAATACACCTGTCCACAACCTCAAACAGTCACACTCCAAACTCCACTATGCCCAAGACCAAAGAGCTGTCAAAGGACACCAGAACCAAAATTGTAGACCTGCACCAGGCTGGGAAGACTGAATCTGCAATAGGTAAGCAGATTGGTGTGAAGAAATCAACTGTGGGAGCAATTATTAGAAAATGGAAGACATACAAGACCACTGATAATCTCCCTCGATCTGGGGCTCCACGCAAGATCTCACCCTGTGGGGTCAAAATTATCACAAGAACGGTGAGCAAAAATCCCAGAACCACACGGGGGGACCTAGTGAATGACCTGCAGAGAGCTGGGACCAAAGTAACAAAGCCTACCATCAGTAACACACTACGCCGCCAGGTGCTCAAATCCTGCAGTGCCAGACGTGTCCCCCTGCTGAAGCCAGTACATGTCCAGGCCCGTCTGAAGTTCGCTAGAGAGCATTTGGATGATCCAGAAGAAGATTGGGTGAATGTCATATGGTCAGATAAAACCAAAATATAACTTTTTGGTAAAAGCTCAACTCGTCGTGTTTGGAGGACAAAGAATGCTGAGTTGCATCCAAAGAACACCATACCTACTGTGAAGCATGGGGGTGGAAATATCATGCTTTGGGGCTGTTTTTCTTCAAAGGGACCAGGACGACTGATCTGTGTAAAGGACAGAATGAATGGGGCCATGTATCGTGAGATTTTGAGTGAAAACCTCCTTCCATCAGCTAGGGCATTGAAGATGAAACGTGGCTGGGTCTTTCAGCATGACAATGATCCCAAACACACTGCCCGGGCAACGAAGGAGTGGCTTCGTAAGAAGCATTTCAGGGTCCTGGAGTTGCCTAGCCAGTCTCCAGATCTCAACCCCATAGAAAATCTTTGGAGGGAGTTGAAAGTCTGTGTTGCCCAAGCCTTAAATGTCATGAAGGCTTGAAATGTCCTTGTGTAGAAACACTATACTTGGTGTAAAAAGAATGAAATGTCCTTGGTGTAGAAAAACTATATTGCTTGCGGTAAAGTCGTTGTCAAAATCTACAACGGGAAGTTGACAATGTGATGTCAAATGTTTGCAGTGCAATATAAAAGCATTATAACTAATTAATGGAAGAAGCCTTTAATGCGCCACTGATATAAAAAGCATGGTTACAATATGCTAGACACCTTGACACGCCTCGCAGCTTCTGGCACACAGTCATTTGGGGTGACAAGACCAAAATAGAGCTTTGTTTGGCAAGAGGTCAACAAGGCCTATACTGAAAATAATCCCACTTATTTTGCAGGACCTGGAAGCATTTTGCCAAGACGAATGAGCAGTTATGCCACCGACAATCATTTGGGGCCTCAAAGATAACTGTGGGTGTCAATTGGGGGAAAATCAAGTGATGTGTGCGCAATGCACAGGAACTTGATACAAAATAATTGTCTTGAAACTTTCGATCCTTCTGGGGGAGCTTTATCAAAAACGGTAAATAATCCAGCATCTCTGACAATGTAGCTTAATGCAAACAAGCCCCGCATATATGATTTCACCGGATCAATTGAAGGAAATCAGCTTTGAGGGCCAAATTTAAAAAGGGTACAAAACGTCAGATGTTTATTGCACTACTAGTTTAAAAACAAGCAAACATTTCCAGTATTGGCAGTTAATAATATTTCAAATGTAATGATTGGAACTGAGAGCAGGTTAAAGGTTCCCAAACACCGGTAGTGTTGTATTTATTTGACAGCGAGCAAGTATCCACAAAATAGGTCAGGCAAGAAATCAGAGTCTAAACAGGCACAGGGTCAAAACCAAGTAGACAATATAGCGGAACTCACAATCCCAAAAATACTCTATGCTGAAAACAAAGTCAAAGAGGCAAAACGAGGGTCTGATCACAGGAACGGCAAAAACACTGGAACTACAGAATAGACAGAGAATATAATGGTTCGGTGGGTTAACAGGAAAACAAACAATACCTCATCATGACTGACAAGACTGACAGGGCTTATGTACACAGGGACAAACTAATACAACAATGACAGACAGGTGGCGACCAGTCACACTCAACAGTGAAACTGAAAACAAGAAACGGAATATACGAAAACACGGAATGGCCAGAATAATAATATAGGCAGAAACAAAACAAAAGAACAGGTAGGCTAAACCCGAAACAATATATCAAACAGTCTATTTCTACAAACGTTACCAGTTACTGACATATTCCCAATATAAACTTTCTAGCTGGATAGAAGATGGAAGGTTTAAGTTAAAACATTTGACATTAAAAGAGTTTCGAGATGTATGGTGTTTTTGGGTAACAGATACAAACAGTGGGAGGCATTGGCATGCTGAATCATTTACTTTGTTAGGAAATGTTTGAGGGATATCCAGTGGTACTCAAACTTTCCAACAACTGTCATTGTAAGAGCCCCTTACTAGCAGCTCTAATACAGGTTTGAGTAAGAGTTTCAACTGTTGTCAGGCGCTTTAACAGGAAGTTACCATAGAGGAAGTTGGGGAAGCCATCAGAACGGTAAGCAGACGCCTATTGATATACTATCTAAAGTCTGTGTATTGGCATTAACCAAATTAAACTTGTGAGGCAACTGTCTGATGTAAGTGACCAAAATTTCTGATAAGTTACTGACATAATAAAGTCAAATGTAGGTGGTATGTAGTAAATGCAATTTTGTTGATCGATCATTTGAACGGTGGAGGGCCGGTTAGTAAAACGCGGACTCGCACCACAAAGTACGATTGAAAGTAGGATTGCAATGCAATGAGTGAATGAGTGTATTATTACACTGGGGTGTAAGCGGGCGTGCTGCATCGTGTGAATGATCTACGGATAAAATATCAGGCTGTTGGTAACGAGACCTGAATTGCATTGGATGGTTACTGAGTGAATGAATAGTGGAGGGCCGGTTAGTAAAACGCGGACTCGCACTACAAAGTATGATTGAAAGTAAG
>JACXGK010004433.1:0-38272 GCA_016801125.1 Novumbra hubbsi
GCCATCATCCACTCAGTCCTACACCACACAGCGGTTCCTGTGTGTGAAACAAGCCATCATCCACTCAGTCCTACACCACACAGCGGTTCCTGTGTGTGAAACAAGCCATCATCCACTCAGTCCTACACCACACAGCGGTTCCTGTGTGTGAAACAAGCCATCATCCACTCAGTCCTACACCACACAGCGGTTCCTGTGTCTGAAACAGCGTGGCTCAGACATCACGAGGGCTGGCAGTTTCTGGGCAGATATGTAGCTTAGTTTATATTCCACAATGTTCCGTTTTCACTTTAACGCCTAACTGCTGTACAAGTAGATTGCAGTAACAGAACAGTCCATAATGAGTTCAGGCTGTGTGGTTCTGGTTCTGAGACTCTTCCTGACAGTGTGGGCGTGACGCTGCTGTTGAAAGAGGTTGTTTGTGCTCACAGGGCGTCACTGCTTGGGGATGGTGGCCCCGTCCCTTTCCAGCACGGGCTCGGAGGGGTAAGAAACATACACAAACTCAACTGAATGCCTCAGATGTCACACGCTAACTAAACCGCGTTCACAAGATCACATGGAGTAGAAACCTGCTGTTAAATGGACTGAGTGCTCTGCAAACAATAAGGGCTAATCACCGTTTTTGAAAGAGGATGTATGATCAAATATTGACATCTCCAGTTCCTCAAAGTCCTGAAGCTTTGTTTGTTCTTGTGTTTTATGGTTAACTGTGATCTGAGCTCGGCCCCTGACATCTGGAGAAGGGGAAGAGGCTGGAACAGCTTCAGACCAGCAACTTAATTATGGAGGAGGGAATGCATGAGATCTGTGAAACCAAAGGAATTCCCCTAAATCAAACTGGGTCAGATGGTTTCAGGATATAAGCTAATCACCCAAATGTAATGGTTTATCTTCAAAGAGCATATATTGTAATGCAAATGCACAATACACTTTATCTAACGCCAGCATCAAGCCATGTAGATATTGCAGGAACTGCAACAATTTGTTCTTCCCCGTGGGAGCCTCTTCTGCTATTTTTTATTTTCCTTTATTTTGACATCATGAATCTGGAGGTCATTTCAGGAGCCTAAATCCCTGTAAGGCTTTGACGACTGAGAGATCTCTTTGACCCCTCCTTTTTTCTGGATAAAAGACAATTTGGGCTTACTGTTTTTCTCTGAATTGATCCCAAATTAATATTCTTGAAGTCATATTTTTAAAGTAAGGAAAAATACAGTACTAAAATACTGATCCAAGCACAGTAGAGGTTTTTTTTATTTTAATCGAGGAGCGTTTTGGAACTCATATGGTTTTCTCTCGTTCATTAAATCTGGAAGTTTTCATCCATTTATTCGTTACATATTTTAAACAGCCTAGTTTCTACTTAATACTTAAGGAAACTCTTATGGATTTTTTGTTTTATACTTTGCTTGCTTCTACAATAATGGTTATTCATCTGTGTGCTAAAGGCTTAGCATAGCATGCAGGACACCACAGTCTATTACTCTCTGGAAGCCCCCAAAGGTTTGGTTATTTCCATTGCTGTGGGTGATGTTCGACCTGTTGCAGACCGCTGACCTAAAGGTAAAAGTTTGTGGCAAATGGTTGATTATTTTTTTTCTCCGGTCAAACAAAACTGCAGAGGCCTCACATGCTTTTGGGTCATTGTTTTATCAGTGATTTATGTTCGCCTGGGCATCAAGTCCCGCTGACAGTACTGTACACTCCTGCCTTTTCACAACCACGTTGCTCCACCTCTTGCATTTCGCATTCAAACGCCAGCGGTGGCCGTTTGTAGAGTGCCAGCCAAGTGGGCCTGGTCTTCTGTAAGGTTTGTCGAGGACGTGTGGTGCTAAATGTGTCCACAGTCAGGCTGGACGTGAGTCCAACATAACCCAGAGGAGAGTGGTAGGTTGACAGGGCGGGTGAGTGGCCTCCGACCAGTGGACAGGCAAAATGGAGATGCTATGGAGGTTTCAAGGTGAAAGAACTAGCCATGGGCTGGTAACAGGTGCTTGCTTCATGTCAGTGGTGGGACTATCGAGGGCCTAAGTGTGGGTGGATGGCAACATGTAGGATGGTTGAGGTGGTCTAGAAGGATCGGATCCTGGAGTTAGGCCTTTAGATAGGGCGTACTATGTTTTTGGGGAAAACACTGCTAAATCACCCATTGGGTGAGTCACTGCACCAGTGTAATTTCGACGATGTGTCTGAGGAATTTATCTCGGTATCTAACAGCAGTCAGAGTGCCACTGGCTAGCACATGGAGGTCTGCGCGACCCTCCAAGGATATGCCTCCCCAGACCATGACCGACCCATTGCCCAACCATTCACCACAGAGACTTATTTATAGCTGTCAAATGTGCTCAGTGTAAACCTGCTATCTGGGAAGAGAACGGTGCAACAATGGTGGACCTGCAAGACTATAGAAGAATCAGTCAGCCAAAACCATTCCCTTTTTGGGGGTTGTTTTGCAGTTGCTTCTCCAGTGCATCTGTTGTCACATTCATTTGCACCAAAACTAGTGACATTGATTCCAAATCGCTTATGCCTCCTAACTGCACAGATTGATATCCCTGAAGTTTAATTGACTTGGTGTTATACTGTGATGTGCACGGATGCCTAAACACTTTTTTGAGCAGTGTATATGAAACTACTCAGGCTTTGTGCTGCTAACGTGGAGGCGTTCAAAATTTGCTTCCCAATACCCGCTGAAAGAGTGAGGCCAAGCCCCCTGACGCCTCACACGAGACAGCCTCAGAGACTGGAGGGGGGAGAGATTGGTGCTCAGCCAAGCAGGAGTATCTTATTCTTCAGAGCCCGAACTGATTAAGAGCCAATTGAATTCACTCTCAGGCATCTACACAGGTACCTTCAACGTTGGCCCTTGTAAGCCTAATCCACTTTCACTAAGCACATGCACTGTTTGTCTCCAGCCTCATGAAAGACAGTTTGCAGCAGGCGGTACCACAGCCAATCATCTGTGGGCAATGCAGGTAATTGCAGCATTACAAACGTAAGCCACAGCCCTTAAGCCGATGACCCAAGTGTGCTTCCTAACAGTCCCCATATACCCCCCCCCCCCAAATATACCACGTATGAGTATGGGTCATTTTTCTCATGAATTAATCGCTGTGTAGACTTACTGGTGTTTAGGCGAAATAGGCATACCACAACATGGAAATGCTACCGCCAAATAGAAGCCACTTAGCTTGAATGTAATTCAGGATTTTGCATAACCATTGGCCTTGATTAATGGCCATTGGCCTTGTTAACGTTCAAGGTGTCTTCATGTTATTTTTAACTCAACACAGCCCATTACTTACCAAAAAGCATTTGCTTTTTATGAACATGTATTGCAGTGTAAAACAAAGTGAAATAACATTTGTAGATTTAGTTTGGTGAAAAAGTGAAAATAGGATTTTGTACTAATTCAATTTAAAATGTGAGTAAAGAGTAAAGAAATAACCTTCGCCCAAACATCTGTGAACGTTTACCACCAACATGGTAATCAAAGAAAAATATTCAGAGGTCAGGTATAATCAAAGTCAAATATCAAGCATTTCTTCTAAACATCTGATAGGGAACACAGTTTAGTTGGATCGATGACAGCGCTATCAGGTGTCCCAAGTCCAACCAGTTATCAAACCGGATCCGGTCCAGTAATTTTAATGCTCATATCGAAAGTCACTCTGACTGTGCAAGAATCCTGACTCGACCCAGTTAAGGTTACTACGTTGATTACCTGTTAGTGTGCCACGTTCATTGATGTATTATAAGACAATGAATGGTTAGGAATTTAAAGAATGAATTAGAAAACACACTGTCACAAGATTCAAAGACTCCCACTTCAAATATGTTTTATTTGAAGCATGAATGTTTACGTGTAGTGTTCTAATTGTAGCTTGAGCGTCATTTCTTTTGCTGTTCCCTTGGGCGGTTTTGTGTTTCAGTTTTTCAGGTGGTGAGTAGAGAATGTTGTAGGCCTACTCTGATACTAAATACTAGGGCGCTTTCGCACCGCTATAACTTCAGGTTACTACATTTTTAACACCCTCTGCCCGAGGGTCTTCGAGTGCTTTTTGTTCCCTCTCCATTTCAGAGCGCGCGCTGTTAGGTAAAGCATTGGGAAACCCGTGCCTTCGGTGTTGTGGACAGACTCCTATATCACACAATGCATGACAATGTTGTTGCTTAGCAGGAGCTTGCATCCAATACCACTTGCAATAAGCAAATTCCCAGTAATATATGGTCCCCGTGGAAACCGCATCCTGTCAACCACGGCGTCGCAACCACATTGGCGTAACCTGACGGCGTGTACAGCCCCGCGTACCGTCCGGTATCACACAAGAAGCTCTGGACATGTAGGGCGGAACGAGAGGCGGTCAGCTGCGTAGATCACTGTAGATACTGTGTGAGCCTAAGCAAGGTGGGAAATTCCTGGCTCGGGTTCAGCGGTCTGTGGGTGAACACGGATCAATGCATTTTGGGGAAGATCGCGGGTAAGACCTGGTCCTAGATCTGCTGGCGCTGTGCTGCGCGCTCACATAGCCGCATGCTGTCATGACATGTAGGGTACATGCCTCGCGAATGACCATTTTGAGTTATGTTCATTGGCCAATTACTTTTGGATGACTTCTTCATTCGGCAAGTTTTTTTGGGCGAAGATTCCCAGCGGATACCGTGGAAACCATTATCACTGAAATTGCAGCTAAACAAGCAGCCTTTCAAGCACGATAAACATCTTGAGCATGAACCCCTGGCTAAAATAAAGGGTCAGCAGTGGAAAAACAACACACAAAAAGTCCCCTAGCTCTTGTTACAAGACCGACAACATTCAGTGGTTTGCAAAAGCCTCATTGTGTATTATACTATAATAGAAACGGTACACTTGAATCCCATCTGGACAGTAATACATTGCTATTACAAAAGGGCTGCTCAAATTGTCCTAAGGTCAAATAAGTAAGCATAGTTGAATTTCCCCTTCTGACTGAAACTCTCCCACAGAACACAAAGCAGCATATTGGTGAATAAGCTAATGAAATGCTGTGAGAGTTAGATATATCCGTCAGAAACAAAGTGTGTACTTGTGGTCAATGGACAGTGGCAGGATTCAGTGTAATTTGGTAAGAGTTCAACCAGAGGTCAACCATAAAAACGTTCTTCCGTGGAAGAAAAAAAATATATGTATTTTTTTCCCCAACAAAGTTTTGGCCTTGTTTCATCTCAGTGAAATGCTTGTCTGTGAAGATGGAGGTGAGGCAGGTATGACCTGGTTTTACATATTTAGAATAGAGAGGAACCGGTTGTGCTAGAACAGGTAGCTAGGGAAACTGGGTCACGTAGTTCTATCCTCCGGACAAAAAAACCGTATACGGTTTTTATAATGAAGTCAGCTGTTCGTCAGTGACAAGATAGACGTCTAAGACTTTATTTTCAAGGTCAGTCTGAGGGTCTTAAGCATTTTACAATCAGGAAGTCATCGCAATAGACTTTAACGCTACACACACAAGTGCATAATCCGATGCACAGGCTATTTAGCTTCGGGTTTGCGTCCCGTTACATTCTTGTTTATTTGTCTTTACGTGGGCTTTCAGCATCGATACAAACCGGCCGTAGACAAGAGACTCCTTTATTTAGCTCAAGGGTCATCACGTCACTTCAGCCAGTGGTGGCGAAACTGTTAGGGGCGGGGCTAAATAGACCGAGACGCTACGAGCATTTTTCTACTACTGTGGGAAATGTGAGATGTGCTCGTGCGTTCTGATCAACAACACGCACTAGTCGCTTAGACAAGGAGGAACACACACACGCGCGTTACGGTCGGAAACACGTATTATTTCTAGCGGTAAAACAAGTGTCAAAGAGTACGGAAAACCGACGTCAAGCAGTTGAAGAATTTACCGAACTGTCCTGCCAACCTCGTCACGAGCGGTGCTGCAAGGCTTTTCGTGGTAAGTTTTTTTTAACGGATTGGATACGGTTTTGCAACCCGTGTTGCTGTTCTTTGAAAAAACTACATTTATTTATTACACCAAATACGTTTTTTTATATGTTTTGTTTACAAAAGTACCAATTGGCAATAGTGGAAACATTCAAATAAGGCTGCCCCTGTCCCGTGCGGGTGTTTTTATTTGACGCACGAGCTGTTACATTCACTGAAGCTGTCAGTTTCTAAAGTGGTTATTTTACTTAAAAAGTAATTGTCGTGCCAGGTATATTGTAACGCATAGTGTTTTGTCTTTGTTCAAATGTTTGGGATGCTTTTGCTATTGAGTGTCTCTCCGGTGTTCTTGGCAGATAGAACCCACTACTACCACAACACTTTCTTAACAATTTGTCGTTTGTTATTATACTAATGGCCGTACTTCCATCATAAAGACTGCCAACAGAAAAGTTTAATATTCCTGCGAACCTTTCTCTTGGGAGTCAGCGCCAAGCCTGTGTGCTTTCCTCCTACCTACACAAGGAAGTCACAAAAGTAAAAATGTTTGAGCACAGCCTCACTCACCTGACGACCGCCGTTGTAACTAGAGTGCAGCGACAACGGGAAATGTCTGCTGACGTTGCCTCCCCCACCCTAGGTGAGGGTGGTCTATTTGCATGGTCAATAAGACTTTCCAGGCTCGTGAAGTTTATTTGGGTCCTTCTCATTTTGTTTACCTGCACTTCTTGAGTTCTGGCATTGTGTTTATGAGACATAACTGGTTTGGGGAGTTTAGACCAAGCAGTCCTAAGTCTTCATATGCACGTCCTGTGGATCACTCGTTTCCTTACCTGGAGAACACTAACTGCTATGCCTTAAAAAAAATGTTGGGGTCAAATTTAATTCCAAGTTAATCCATAGTGGATTTTTGGTCTGTTGTTGTGAACACTTCTTAGCTTTTTAGTCCAGACAAAGTGTGCGTGAGTGGGTGCCAGAGACCCCATTACAGATAAAAAAATAAAACCACATAGCCTATATGTTATAAGGAGTTTGGCCGCAGACCGTTCAGCTTTTCCTCAGCAGTGTGGTTTCAATTCTCTGACCCAGTTATCGCTCAGATCCAGCTCCGGTTTGGAAGGATGTTGTGACGTGGACTGAAACCCATTGGCCAGATTGCCAGCCCAGCTACAGATCCCTAATGCATGGTCTTATGCTCCGACTTCCGAATCTGTTCTGATCGAACGGGTTGTGTAGATTTACCGGTCAATTCAGAGCCCTTCCTTTTTTTATGTATATCAAAAATGTTGTTGATTCGACGAGCGGGAAGAGGCCCGTGTTCCCTGAATGGTTGTGTAATTAAAAGAAAGAAACGTCCTCCTGCTTTTGTCTCCGTGTGCCGCTGCTTGTCTATCTGCCTAAATGAATCCTTTGCATCCAAACACGGAGCACGATCACTAGTCCGCGAGGGAAACTTGTTGATAGCGTTGAAATTGCACTGCGTGAGCGCTGAAGTGCTCCGTAAAGCCCACAGATTACAGGGGGCTACTGGGGAGGCCTACAGTTGGACAGCATCAGGTTATTTCCATCAAGACATTTTTTCCAGGGATGTTGTCACCATTAGGACTCTAGGTGCTGGCAGGATTGTCATAGTTGTCAGCCTGGTTAGTAGACACCACGACAAGGAGATGCAGTTGACGGGGCTTGATGCCGTGTTTCAATACGCCGAAAAGGCCTCCTTCCAGTTCCCTCCCTCTCCGCTCGTTGGTTTCCCAGCACGGTCTTCCACACCTACCTGATGGTGTGTTTTCTCGGATGAGCGGTTTATGTTTCTCAGTTATTGATGTAATCAGTTGTCAAAAGGTCAAGGGACGAAGGGAATTGAGCTAGTGTGATGATCTTGTTGTTTTGGGAAACCTGTAGTACTGTATGTTATGTTAAATCAATGTACACTACCGTTCAAATGTTTTTGGTCACTTAGAAATGTTTTCAATCAAAATATACATGAGATAGGAAAATGAATACGAAATATCGTTTTTAAACTGAAGTAATTAGTTTAAAAATATATAATTGTTTGGGCATTTTGAATGCTTTGTTGGACAGGACTGTAGGGTAAGAGAGTATTAGCTGCAAGAGCTGTAGGCTGGATTCAAACATATACTACAGCAGTACATGTGCCCCAGAATCAGTGCCGTCAACCAATGGACCCCCCTATTAGGTAAACATTGGTATGGCTGGCAAGTGGCGCTGCACCCCAAGGCACTGAGGAGGCCACTACAACCGGGGGTCAGGACGCAGAGGATCCAAAACCGAGGTGGCTTGTTGAAATACTTTACTCTGCCGTGTCGGTTGGGAGTTGCTGCCGTCTGTCAAGGTCATAACTACCACTGTATATTGTGAATAACGGGGGCACAGCAGGAAGCTGGATGGTTCCTACAGACAGTCATGTCATGTTGAATGTGCTGTTTATATGTAAAGCAGTGAGAAGTGCATTGAGGCATTCATTTACTATTCATCTGAATGTTAGATTCCTTACAAAAAAACAATGCCCAGTAGCGGCAGGGCTCTCGTCTGTTTGTTATAGTTGATTTGAACGTTTAACTTTAATTTTTAAAAGGGCATTACGTGCGCTCATTAGTGCTCCAGGTTTATTTTTTTGGGGCAGTGGACTCACAGCAATATATTGTGGACCATAGGAGACCAAAATGGACTCTGTAGAACCCTGACTAGGTCACGTCACTCGAATGTGACAAAAGGGAAAGCAGAGGTCTCTGTGAATCATTCCAGTGTTTGTGAGTATTTTGCTGTGTCATGAAGGAATCCCCCAAGATGCTTAGGGACTGTGAGTTTGATGGTTTGTGTTGTTTACTTAACCGATTTTCCTGTCTCGGGGGGATGACACGTGCTTGTGGGGGAAACCCAAGGCCCAGCCCACCGAGATGAGATTAGCAATAGGGGATGTTTGTCTAACAGGGACGGCAAAGAGGGTGTGTATTATTTCCGGGTTTGCCATTTGAGAGATCTTGAGCAGTGCTTGAATGCTTATTTACCCTGCGTGTCTTCCTGGACTCTGGGTTGCGTTGTTCATGTCTCACGTTCGTGCCCGTCTCCTGTACCTCATTGTCTTACGAGTGGCTGCGTAGTTTCCTTCCCACTCCTCCCTATGGTATGTTAAACTAGGATAATGCCTCAGGAGAGAGGCTTTACTCCTTCTGTTTGGGTTGGATGAGACTTGCGTAGTTCTTCCGCTCACTCGGTTTACACGTGAGGGCTGGCCGCTGATGGCTGGCCACTGATGGCTACACTACAGGGAGACTCGGCCTCTAACCTGAAGGCTAATTAAAGACTTTGTAGGTAGGCTACGAACAGAGACTATTAAGATTTCCCCGCTGCATGTGATGGTGTTAGAAACATAGCTATATTATGGGGTCAAAATGATGCTGTAACTTTGTTTGAATCAAAACAATTTGACTTGATGGGGACATTTTGTAATTGTTAGATATAGGGCAAAAAGTGAATATTAGAGGTGGGGTTGGGCATTAATAATATTTAGGGCATGTAGGTTAGGTTATTGAGGTTAGGGTCTGGGTAATGGTTGGTTACGTTTTTAGGCTTAGAGACATTTAACTTAGGTGTTCCCATTAAAAGTGTGTTTGTGTGTGTGTCTGTAGAATAGGTTGCATACTTGTGTGCCAACCACCTATCGACCTTCATCGGTCTCTGTCTATAAAGGATCTGTCAACAGAACCACTTCCTCCTTTACAATGGATTCTTTTTACCAGTCAATGAAAAGCTGCAACCATAAAAAGAGACACAAGCGGGTCTGGGCCACTGTCTCAGTACTGGGCTTTAGTGTCCTTCCCTAAGCCCACGACCAGCTGGACCACACAACCATCTGAATTAGAGGTCTTTAAGGGTTTAATTCCCCACAGTGCCTTTCATTTGCTCAAAAACCAGTCTACTTTCCCAATCTACATTGACCTAGAATTTTCACCAATGCCTCAACCTAAATCATTATTCATGTTCGAGTATGAACATTTGGAAATCTAAATCTGTTTTCATGGGTGCCTTTCAACATACATTTTTCTATTCATGTTATGTTGTTAAAACGCTGTTAATAATCTAGTTGGGTGATTGGGTTGATGCGTACTCCACAACCACCACAAACCCATTAACTGCCTGATATCTCACAGCAGTTATTCTGAATTATCAGAACTCTGCAGTCCTGCAGCACAGTGGCCCGGTAACTGCTGTGAGGGTGTTATCAGTTTGGTAAACACTTCCGATAAGACGTCAGACCACAGGTCCTCACAGCCCTGCAGCATTTCTGAACCCACTGTCATTTTTTAAAATAATTGAATCATCTTAAAAAAAAAAGAAAAAAAAAAAGAAAAAAAAAAAAAAATTGTATGACGCTAAGTGCATAATATTTGCTGTTTTAATAGAATGAATTTGGCTCCATGTTTGGATGTAAAAATCATCACTTGAATGGCGCTCCTGTGATAATCCTTACTGTGATAATCCTTACTGTGATAATCCTTACTGTGATAATCCTTACTGTGAGACTGGATAAAGTTAATCCTTACTGTGAGACAGGATACACTCTAGAGGTTGGGGGGGGGGGGATACATGGTTAAACTGTCATGTTCTTCCCGAGCGCTTGGAGATGGGCGGCTATGGGGATCACATTCCCGGTCGGTGTGGGACGGCCTCGGCACCGTCTGCCAGGACCCTCTGCTGTGTCCGGAGGTATTACAGGCTTATGTAACCGGGATTGCCCTGGGGCTGGATTTTGGGTTATTTTTAAATACACTTTCTCATTGCTCTTGTCTGATTAGCCTCCTGCTAAGGTACACAGGCTTATGCACGCACTTGTACACACACCACACACACACACACACACGCGCGCACACACACTAAATAACAGACAGTGTTCGGGTGTAAGTGACCCTTTGATAGGCAGAACATAAAGGCTGTTGTTCTGGGACAAGGCTGTCGGGGGTGATTAGGCGCGACGGGTGTGTCCGGGCAGAGTGGGTGTGGCTGAGGGAGATGCTCCCAGCCCGGAGGAGCAGGACTGAGGGGGGCGACGTGGGAGGCGGGACCGGTCGCACCGTTGCATAACGGCTTATGCTGAGGGAACTGGCTCTGAAGTAATTAGTCTGGAGAGGCGGCCTGCCTCCTCCTCCTGCTGCCGCCACACACACACACACACACACACACACACAGATTTAATGTGCCAGGTTGGCACAGAGACAAACAGACAGACAATAGGCTCCAGTTGCTGACTACCTCCTTGTGTTCTCTTAATCTCTCTGTTCCTTTCCGTCCCCATGGAGGGGAGGTAGATACGTCACGTGACCCTTGGGTTAGAATGTGGAGCTGATCGCATATTCGTCATTTTTTTTGACGTCCTATCCATGCGGTTTTACTTTAAGGAAGCGTAGGCTATGTCTATGGAAGTATCCGTGCCATTTAGAACAGATTCCTTGGGTCTCACCGATTTTAATTTCCTTCCCCGCCAGCCTCTCTGCTTTGGAGTTGAAGGGAATTTTCACATTGTTCTGTGTGTCTTGGAAAGCCACTGAGGTCGGGGGTTGTAGTGTAATGGGCTATTTCGAAATTCACTTTCTCATTGCTCTTGTCTGTTTTGCCAGTCTTTGCTAAGGTACAAAGACTGGTATTGTTCACATTTTTTTAATGCCAGACATTCCAGTGTTCGGTCAACCAAGTGTACAGACCGCTTATGGATGTTGCAGCACAGAGCATTGCAATGTTCAACCCTAGGGACAAAATGTGCAACCTGAAAATGTTGTGGTGTTGTCATGAATGCAGAAACATTTGCGTCCCGACTCTAAATGCCTGCCTCTGGGAAGAACATGTCTGTGCTCTTCTATGATGGGCTCTGTGTCCATAGACGAACGCTCTCTCCGGACATAATTGCTCATTTTTGCGTGGGCTTCTGCCAAGTTCCAGTACGTCACTGGATGTATAAGAGCTGTAAATATATTTCAATGTGCTAATCATGTATTAACATTAGTTAGATACACTGTGTAGGGATTTGACCACCTAGAAGGATAATATATATATAAGTATTTAAAAAGGATATTATATAAGTATTTAAGAAGGATTTATATATATATATTTAAAATAAATATTTTCTTTCAGTGGTCCTGGTTTGTGGTTGGCTGGTCGGCGTTCCTGGTGATCTTGTGCAACTGCATAAAATGTTAATTTCTTTCCCCATGTACACCCATGCTAATCTCCCGTGACCTCATCCATGCCCTTTGACCTATGAGAGACTGCTCTGTGACGGTGAGAAATAACAGCCCAAACAGAGTCAACTAGAGAACAGGCACCTGTTCCAATATCTCCTGCAACTGTGTGGGCTGAAAGAAATTGCCACGAACTTTTGGCACAGCTTTTATTTATTTTTGTAAAATTTTCCTTGTGGTAAAGGTTAGAGTTTTGTGTGAGCTAACCTGGCTCTGATGTGAACAGTACAACCCAGAGTGTTTACAGTACATTGCAAATATGGACCAATTTAGTGCCCCATTGTGGCCTGTCCTCCAGGTGTGTTCCCCTACTACCTGTCTGAAACCAGTAGCCTGAGTCCGCTCTGTGCCCTGTGTGTCCGCTGGGTGCCCTGTGTGCCCTCTGTGCCCCGTGTGTCCGCTGGGTGCCCTGTGTGCCCTCTGTGCCCCGTGTGTCCGCTGGGTGCCCTGTGTGCCCTCTGTGCCCCGTGTGTCCGCTGGGTGCCCAGTGTGTCCGCTCTGTGCCGTGTGTGTCCGCTGGGTGCCCTGTGTGCCCTCTGTGCCCTGTGTGTCCGCTGGGTGCCCTGTGTGCCCTCTGTGCCCTGTGTGTCCGCTCTCGAGTGGCTCTGCAGTACCGGGTGTCACCTGATTCAGTCCTGTGGTGGTTGTTGATCAGATTAGGATGATAGCTTGCTGGCTGTCCTACCTGCAGATTAAATGGCTTAATCTGTGTCCTCCGTCCTCTCCGTTTCTCCTAACCCCAGGCCGTCAATCAATGCTGTCAGTTATTTAGAAGAAATTCTGCTTTTTTGGAGGGAACCTGCATGAGCACACACACACACACACACACACAAACAAACACAATTACTTACACACACTATAGGCAATTGACGATTTGCCAGAAATATGTTCATTCAGTTATATGACTTGTAGACGATTCATTGTTCTTGAACAACTCTTACTTTTGGGGGGGGGGGTTGTCATTGAGGCTAGCCGGGCCCCCTTGGGACCCCTCACCATGGCCCAGATCTCTCACCATGCCTTCAACTGTCCCCCAATGACCAGCAGTAGGGAGATGCTCAGCGAGGGGCTCTGACCTGACCACAGGCCAGCGTATTGTGTCCCATGTCCTGGACATTTTCCCATACTTCTGTTACTGTAGCCTCGGTTTGCATATGCAGCCTTCTGTCATACAACAAGTATATTGTGTAGGTGGCTAGTGTTATTTGACAATTGGGCCATGGTGTGTCTGCCGTGTCTTTACTGTGTCGGAACTCCTTTTGCTAAGAAGAGACATCCCGTTCTCATTTGATTACAAAACTGAAGCTGTCCATGTTTTGTACAAAAGGCATCCAGCAGGGGGTGAAAGAGATGAATGGAGAGAGTGTGAGAGAAAGAAAACTGATTGTCTGTGAAAAGAAATCCACTTATTCACACTTTGGCAATTTGGCAGTTACAAAAAACTCAGAAGACCTTGAACACAGGGTACCTCTGAACCTCTGCTTGACAACACAAGCAGAAAATTCTGGCTACTTTTCCTCCCGTTGCGGTTGTCTAATTAATGTCAAAATAATGTATGCCATACACACATGCTACTTATTTGACTAATTTCCGCGTCCACACTGGACAACCGTACAATTTAAACCACTTCGGCAGGACAACCCCCCCGCTGTTGATATGCAGCAAACAGGACCAATCGGATTATTCGGCCTGTCATCAGTTCAACGTGTCATTATAAGAAACGTTTACCCACTGCCCTCTCACAGGACAAACGGACCTCGATGGGAGTGGCAGAGTGTTTGGCCAGGGGGAGGAGTTTGGGTAGTCGGGCACTAGTCCTCTCTGCTCAACAAGAGAGTTAACCAGTTTGTTTCTAATTTCCAACCTGGCTACTGGCCAACCCAGCGTTGCCTGCCGTGAAGGCCTGTCTCAAGTAACGGCTCACTGAGTGGGTGAGATGAAATGGTTATTAAGGAAGAGTTTCACAGTCTCCCTTCGTTCTTTTTCTTTTTTTCCTTCCATTTCTTTTCTTCTTTCTCCGTGTTCTTTCTCTCTACCAGTCTCTCTCTCTTTCTCTCTCTCTCTCTCTGCCTGGTGTAGAAGCATTCTGCCTGGCTGCTGGGGAGGTAATCAAGTACTGCCAGTCAGTCCAGAGTAAGAGCAGAGGGAGGGCTTCTTGAGCTATGCTCCAGACAAGTGTCCATGTGGGGCCACTGTCAACCTCCAGAAGGCACTGGGATTATCCCTATTATACTGTCACAGTGTGTCGTTTAAAGTCAGTAAACCTGAAATTATTTTATGTTGTGATAAGAAATGGCTGCATTGCCAATTCGTTTCTTCCATTGCCAGTAACCAGTTAGCTGCTTTTAGTTTTTTCACATTCAGTGCCACCCTTGTTCATATTTTTTCGCTCCATAAATGAAGACTAATGATAATTTGAGGAAATGGTATATGATCTCATTTGGACCCTGAATGACCCTATGGGATTAACAAAGCCTAAGGTATTGCTCTGAACATGAGCCGTTTTGGTTAGAGGAAATATAACTGGAGGCTATTGAATTGCAGGTGCTCAGTCTTTTGTCTGTAATGCAATTAGCCTGAGAATGCATCATGGCTAGGCTTTGCTATGACAAATCAGTTGAGTCTGTGTTGAAAAAGTTGTGGAGGCCTTCCCCAGCAGTAGACTGCCATGGCAACCAGAGAGGTTAAACACCCCCTCTCTGCCGGATGGTCTTGAGTTTCTGGACTCTGGCTCCTTAGAGGAAGCAGGGTTTTCCAGGAGGCTAGTAAACATCGGTGGAAGGGGGGAAGTATTCCCACTGCATTTGAGGGAAAGTCCAGGTTCATGAAGAATTCTCTGAATTCTCCTCAATTTTTCGACCTTTCTGCGTCGATGACTCAGTGTTTCCTTGGAAAGGCTACTTCCTCCTTCCAATTGTAGTGTTACTAGACGTCATTGCAACTCTTCGGCTCTGCATTCGTACTGTAGGGATTGTGGGTAAAGTACTGTGTTTTTGTGTGGTGTAAAAACGTCATGTTTCTTCTGCTTCTTCTTGCTTTTGTTGTCCAGGAGCAGAGAGGGAGCCACCCAGCACCCGTCACCCAGCAGTGGCAGTGGATCCTGGGGATGCACTGCCGACTCACTCCCCCTACGTCCAGCAGGCCTCCAGGAGCTGAAGACGGGCTGTCGCTGAAAGGTGAGCGGCCTTGTCATTGAGCTGTGACTACCGCTCAGCTGGCTCTCCTACAGAGTGATGGTACTCCCTGGATTATCTCTGCGGTTACTAACACAGTTGATTCCCTTGGAGTCTTGCTTTGGGGCTCACAGCTGTATAATAGTTTGACGCTCAGAAACCTGAAACGTCCGTAGTTTACGGGCTCCCTCCTCAAACTCGTTCTCCTTCTGACAAGTGGATTTTGCAGCGTTTCATTTGAGTCTGTTACATTAATTCTGTCATTAGAGAAACCGTCTGGAACCCATTCTGCTTCCGAGGGGCTTTCAGACAGAGGTCTAATGGAAGTAACAGTGGTCCTGGAGGCTCCAAACCAAACTAACATGTCCTATATAAGATGTGTTTGTCTGACCCCATCGTAGAAGACTTGGAAGTGTTGTAGTCACACAGTTTCATCCACCTACAGGACGTGTGAAATGTGCAGACCTTATTCCTGCTGTGTATAAACTGACCGTTTATTTACATTGGTGTGATTCAACGGACGCTCTCTTCCAGAATGACGCATCGGCGCAAAATGAGGTTGAATGCGGCAATGGTTTTTATTATAATTGTGTAAGAAATAATCCCCTGTCATTTATTAATTTTGTAGTACTGGAACATCGGCAGGATTATCAGAGAGTTGTGAGAGGGACCGTGGGCTAGCACGACCGATGTGATGATGTCAACCGTTGACGATGTCTTCATCTTGTGAACTTCAGCGAAAGTTCAGTGGAAACGGGGAGGAGCCCGGAAATAAACAAGTGCGAGGTTTTACATGATAACTAGCAGGCGCCACCGGTGCGCCTGAGAAGCACCTTTATGATGCTGTTTTAGCCCAGTATCCTCTGGGAAGGAGGTCACGTTGCAGCGACGGTCGGCCCGGTACCAAAACATGGCCTAGCAGACATGAGCCCTTGTTGTGAAAATATGGGATTGAGCAAAAGCCAGACGGTCCCCCGGGACGTTGGGACTCCTGCTGATGGACGAGCACCAGTACCAAGGACCCCTCTTAGATATAGGAGATCCCAGAGGGCCCTGCATGTTTGGGTCTGTCTTGATATAGGAGATCCCAAAGGGACCTGCATGTTTGGGTCTGTTTTGATATAGGAGATCTAGGAGATCCCAGAGGGACCTGCATGTTTTGGTCTGTCTTATAATGACCACGGGCGGACTCATGTCAACTGTGACGGGAACGAGGAACTCGCAAGTGAGGTGTTTGTTTAACCATTTGGATTCCCCAGGCCTCCATAGTTGGTTATAAGATGTGGGGTGGGGAGGGGTGGGGTTGGGAATGGGAGGGGTTGAGTCTCAAGTGTCTTGCCCTCCCATTAATTCGATTGGCCGTTCGCCGTGTGGATTTTATTTCTAACTTTCATGCACCCCCAATGCTTTTGTTCAGTGCAAACAGGAGAGGAGACGAGGAAAGGGTTCCACTTGGGGACCATTAAGCCAGAGTGAAAGGGTTTTTTTACTTGGTTTACGCTACTTGGTGCGTGTCTAAATCAGCAGTGACCTGTTAAAGGGCTGAGTCATGTTAGCCCCCCCACACCCAACTGGCCATGAAGAGGTTGCCATGTTCCTGTGGGCAGTGGGGGTGATTTGCTGCCGTAGACTCTCTCTCTCTCTTTTAACACCGCCCCATACGAAGGACACGGACACAACACCGTCAGGGCTCGACCCACTTTGGCCTCCGGGCTGTAGCCTACTTCTGAAGCTACCCCACTTTTCCGACGCGCATCTTAAAACTGGTGGGAACCGTTTCTCTTCACTTATTGTGGCCATGCAGAGTATTTGTAGGTCAGGCCGATGTGGTTGTCTGTGAAACACGGAGTGAAAACGGAGTGAAACAAACCGGGACCGTTAGGATGTAAGGAAAGTGTGGGGGAGATGGGATGTATGTGGGAGTTTAAACTCCCATTGTGGGTGTTTGGGCTGTTAGGCAACTGTAGCACATTGTGACAGATTGACTTATTGCCCTGCCTCAAACTGTTTTTCCATGGCCTTTCCCTAAAAGTTATTAAACCCCACAACCTAAAATATATAAAACCCCACCCACTAAAATATATAAAACCCCACCCCCTAAAATATATAAAACCCCACCCCCTAAAATATATAAAACCCCACCCCCTAAAATATATAAAACCCCACCCACTAAAATATATAAAACCCCACCCCCTAAAAGTTATAAAACTCTTCCCCTAAAATATATATATATATATATATATATATATATATAACTCAACCCCCTAAAACCATCATAACCAAGTCATTTTAAATCAGGATCATGTCAATGCACTAACTTGTTTGAAAACAAATCCACCGCCTTGGAGGACATAAAGATCCTGAAGCCGTTCATGGCTGTAGCCTGCTAATGTGACAACCAATTTCTCCCTGTAATAAAACAAAATGCCAAACAACAGAACAGTTCGGGAGATCAACGGAAAGCACACACTCAGTGAAAGAAGGCCACATGTAAAAAGTGGTGCACTTCCCCTTTATATTAAAGGGACAGAATTACCCTTTATCTTATACACTGTACCGCCAGTTGTCTGATTAGTAAGAAAAGTATGTCTGCAAGTACACCATGGGAGCCGTATAACTTGCAGACGATACAATATCAGCAAGCTTGGCCCAATTCCTTTTCTTTCCATCCCTCTTTGGATGGACTGGTGGAGGGCAGAATTCCCCAGTGACTGGCCCCTTTCTCTCTCTTTTCTTTAGTTTCTCTTTTTAAGGCGTGCTATGCCATGTGGAGCCCGATGTGGAGGCCGTTCAGTCAAAGGCTGTGGGAGATCAAGAGCCTGGGGGAGAGAGGAGAGGAAGGTGGGGTGTGGGGGAGTGTGTGTGTGTGTGAGAGGGTGTCTAAGGAGGAGGAGTTGAGGAGGAAAGGAAGAGGAGGGAGGTAGCGTCCATTCACTTCGGTGCCACTTGTCTTGAGCGATGAGACGCCTGTAGACTCTGAGAAGAGTTCCCCTCAGGAACGGTTCAGAGGAACAGACCGGAACAGTCGGAGTGGACCGCCGGTCATCTGGGAGCTGAAGGACTTTGGAGTGGACGAGCGGGCCCGGAGCGGAGGCAACTATGCAGGGGTCAGTGTGGGGTACGTGGAAAGTGATCTCTCTGGGTCGTCACTAGGTACCGCGGCCAGAAACTCAGAAACTCTGTCCCTTATTCTGCAGTTTATATTCTCAAAGGCAGATTTTAAATCTAACCGTTTAACCTCATGCTTGACCCTAACCTTGAATTAGGTTTGTCATTTAATGGCTTGTTTACGATGTAGCGGGAGTTTTATCTGGTAGGAAGACATCTGTTGGGGGGGGGTCTGGAAAATGGGAACAGGTGGGAAGTGGTTTCCACAACAAGCGTTGAACGTGAAACCTTTGTTGACGAAGTGCGAGTCATGAGGGTTAGCACTTAACCTTGACATCTGCTATGTGTGGCCTCACCTGCATTAGTAATAAGCTCAATTGGAAAAGAACAGGGTACTGAATTAGATGTGAACACAGTGTCGTCATCCGGAGACCAGATATCTCTCTCTATATTTATCTATATCACTGTAGCAATGTGACATAAGTCAACCTCCTTTCTGGACTATAGATGAGTATAGCGTGGGAGAGCTTTCTCTTTCTCTCTCTCTATCTCTCTCTTTCTCTCTCTATCTATCTGCCTGCTCTCTCAAACAAAGACCGTGACAGGAAGGTTTTCCAGGAGTGTGTGTGCATGTCCTTGCGTGGGAGACGAGAGGCTTCATACCAGCCCCATCAGTGTCCATGCTGTCTCAATTTGTCAGGCCCCCAGGGGGAAGGAAGGATATTTGGTAATTGAACCAACTTCTTCCTCCACAGTGGTAGTATGATAGCAGGTGTCATTCCAGTCTAAACGCGCGCTGGGTCTTTCCAACGCCAGCAGGTCCCGGCTTTGGAAAGGTAGGTTGCCTGTTGGACCAAAATAGCAATGCCACACTGCCTCCATGGCTTACTTTTTAATGTTGGAATCCAGAGGGTGGAGGGGTAAAAGGGAGGATTTGATTGGAGGGAGATGGGGAAGTGGGAGGATTTGATTGGAGGGAGATGGGGGAGGGGATTAGCAGGATGTCTGTTCCCAGTTGGTCAGGCACACACCAGTAAGCCCTCCCACTTTCCTTCTGTTTAGTTTTCGGTCACACTCTTTCTACTTCTCTCTTTCCTTATTTCACACAGGTTTTTCTGTTGTCCAGAGTCAGAGGCGTGTCTGTCAGTCAAGCCTTTTTAGCGTCCCTGACACATCCCTTTCTGTAGCACAGTATTTTTCGACTTAAAACCTCACTGGCTGGCTTTATGTGTGTGTGTGTGTGTGTGCGTGTCTGCGTGTGCACAACTAAGCTTTCCTGTTGGGTCTTCGGTCCTCCCCATGGCTCTGTGGGGACCGGCCGGTGTGTATTATGGCAGGAAACACAGGACTTAAGTAACCCAAACACTGCTTTGCTGTGGCCTGCTTCACCAGTTCAGTAGTGTTCTCCCATACACTCTCTCTCTCTCTCTGTCTTTATCTCAATATCTCTCTCTTTCTCTGTATCAGTCCAGTAGTGGTCTGTTTCTGTATCAGTCTGGGATATTCATCTTCTGAATATGTGTGGTGTTAATGGCACTGTTTATTTGCTTATGGTCAAATACATGGTGCATATCTGCCCTTTTTTGCCCTTGGTGATTTGAAAAGCAAATGTGTGTTCTGCTTAAGAGCAGATTGGCAAATCACATTGTCACGTCTGGCATTTGAACCGGCAACATTTTGGTTACTGGCCCAACGCTTTTAATTTCTAGGCAAACTACTGTCCATTTACTTAGGATGCTGTCTATTGCTGAGGGAATTTAGTCCCGTCTGTTTGAATAACCGCAGGCTTTTTCCCAGACAGAAACAGAATGTCTGCAATGCCTCCCAGGTCTTTCCCAGACAGACAGAAACAATATGTCCAAATGCTTCCTAGGTTTTTCCAGACAGACAGTAAAACGATCGGTTCAGATAATGTCTACAAAGCTTCAGACAACTGTTAAACAAAACCTGAGAGGTATTGGGGCCAATTTGTCTGGTGAATAGTGAATTATTTTAACTGGATTGTTTTGAATACTAGGTTGATCTACTGATCTCAAGTTTGGAGAGTCTCCGGCTGACTGGGTGTGCCTGTGTGTGCAAGATTTAGTGACAGGGACAGCACGTTGATTACCAGTTGTCTGTACCGTGTCTGTTAGTCAACTGTCCCAGCTCTGTAACATCTGTAATGACTCCATAGAGGAAGAGATGAGACACGCCCACAACACTCCATACACGCGTGTATAAAGTACATGTAAAAAAAAAAAAGGCTTGACAGTTCAGGGCCAGTGGAGTATCGGGGTTCCAAAGATCCCAGCTCGCTGCTGTCTCCAACAGGACACACCTGTCCCCAGGACATCCACCCTTCGTGTCTCTAACAGTAGAGATGATGATGATGTATTTAACATGCACAGCTGTTTGCCATAGAGCTGTTGAGCGTGACCTCCCCATCACGTGCACGTCCTGTCTGCCATTGTTCTCCTCTGACCTCCAGATGCCGTTGCTTGGGGCCACTGATGTCACGGAGTAGTGTTGCTGTTTGCGTGTGTGTGTGTGTGTGTTCGTGTCTCGTCTCATGTAGCTAGCGTGGAGTTGTATACACGCTCTGCTTCAAGTCGCTCTGGATAAGGGTGTCTGCTAAACTAGTTGAATGTGAAGTGTGTCTGGGGGTTGTGGAGGGGTGGTTTCGGGGTGCAGTTTATTCTGGGTATTGTTTGGGTGTGTCTTTCGTCCGGTGGTAGCATTTAACAATGGCAACAGTGCATAGTGGCCGAGAGGAAATAGCCCGGCCTCGCTGCCTCTTATCACAAGGCTTACTCCACCAGGAAGAACTTACTCCACCAGGAAGTAGGTCAGAACCAAGGTGCTTGGGAGGAGAGCACAGCGCCACCTAATGACCACGGAGTCCATGTAGCGCGTCTCTCCACAGCTGACCTTCCCATTCGTTTGACTGCCTGTGTCCCGTGTTTCCCCCCTGTGTCCCCCAGGTTGTTTGGGGGTGTCCCCCAGCAGCAGTCATTATGGCCCTGGTCCAGGTCCCCGCTGAGCACCGCCACCCCTCGGCACCCCACACTCCTCCCAACCTCCCCACCACCCACTCAGCCGCCCAGGACGCCATGGGCTCCGTCAGCAGCCTCATCTCCCACCGGCCCGGTCCGGTCCACCTGGAGAGCCACTATCGGCCCCTTGGAGGGGCCGCCTCCAAGCCGGGCACCGGCAGGCCTCCCAGAAGCACTCTGGGCGCAACCTCCTGCCTGGCCTCCTCGCACACATCCCTGGATCACCTGATTGGTGGCGTCACCCCGCCTGGCAACAGGAAGCCTTTTATTGGTTCCAGTCAGGACAGTGGGACCAATGGGAATGGCTCCTATCTGAACCAGGACTATGTGGAGGACTGGAAGGACCACGCGGCTCACGGAAGCCCTGGGACCAGGGTTGACCCAGAGGAGGACAAGGAGGGGCATCTAGGGAGCCTCAACGGGAACATGGGAGGACCCCCGCCCAAACTGGTCCCTGTGTCCGGGAAGCTTGAGAAGGTGAGTGCTTTGTGGCTCCAGGGTTTTGTAGCACAGCTCTTCAGCCCCCTCGGTGTCTATCGATCAACCTCCGGCCCACGATATGAATGGGCCCCATAATCACTGAATGTACCCTATTTGCCACGTCTTTCCCTCTCACCCCTCAGAACATGGAGAAAACGGTCCTCCGGCCTACCGCCTTCAAGCCCGTCGTCCCCAAGAGCCGCAGCACCACGCAGTACCTCTCCCCGCGCCACGACCGGGCCGGCCTGTCGGACAGCCAGAGCAACGTCAGCCTGTTGTCGCCTGGGAGCCAGGGGGATCCCGCGTCGCCATGCTCGGAGAAGCGCAGCTCGTACGGCGGCGGGCGCCACGGGGGCTCAATGTCCGACTCGGGCCGTACCTCCCTGTCGAGCCTGCCTCCCTTCGGCATGGCGCCCGCGGACACCCCGCCTGGCGCTAGCCACCTGGAGCCTGCAAAACCCGGCAGCATACACGGGCACCATAACTCGGACAGTGGGCGCTCGTCGTCCAGCAAGAGCACGGGGTCTGGATCCCAGAGCGGGCGCGGCCAGCCCCTTTCGGAAAACGGGTCAAGCGGTCGCTCCCCGGCCCATGCAGAGTCGGGGTACGAAGGCGTGGTGAGGGACCTGGAGGACAAGCTGAGGGAAAGGGAGATGGAGCTACAACTTCTTCGGGACAACTTGGACGAGAATGAGGTGGCTATCTGCCAGGTACGTGGTCCGTCAGACGGACATCCTGCCTCATGTGTTGTTCAACATGCAGTCATGTATTGACATTTTAAATGGCTCTAGTAATGTCTTTAGAATTTGTGGCTTTGAAAAGTGTTCATTCCCCTTCATGTTCTTCACATTTTGTTCTGTTGGACAGTTGACACAAAATACACAGTAATATTTTTAGTAGTCTTTTTGGGTATGCCTCTACTGGCTTTGCGTGTCTGGATTTATGGAGTTTCTGAAATTCTACCTTACAGATACTGTTAGAATAGAAGGGGCTTGTTGGTGATCTGCGATCCTTAGGGGTTTAAGTTTGTACTTTGGCAGGGCCACTCACAAACATTCACTGACTTGTGTGTTGTGGATCAAGTTTTCTTCAAGGATCTCTCTTTATTTTTCTCTATTCATCATCCACTAAAGCCAGACCAGCCTCTCAGTCTCTGTTACTGAGAAGCAACCCCATAGCATGATGTTCCCACCATCATGTTTCACCTCGGGAGTGGTATTGACAGACTCTCATTGGTCTCATTAGTCCTGAGAATATCTAAGAACATATGTTTTCTTTGTCATTATGGGGTTTTGTTTTGATTGGCAAATGAAATGCTTCATAAATTATAAATGAAATCTATAGGATGACAAAACGTGGGTAAGGTGAAGTGGTCTGAATACATTTCGAAGGCACTGTGCAAGTAAATGTATTGAGTTTCCAACTCGCGCTGTACGTCTGTCTGATCTTCTGTACTGAAAGGACCACGGGAAGACTAGAAGAGCTGCCAATCGCTCCCCCCCCCCCACACACGCCGCACTCCCCCTACCTCTCTACCTGACTCTCCTTTCCCCACAGGTCTACGAGGAGAAGCAGAAGCGCTGTGAGCTAGAGCTGGAGGAGCTGCGTCAGGGCTGCGCCACACGAATGCAGACCCAGTCCCAGAAAGCCCAGCGAGCCCAGCAGGTCCTCCAGCTGCAGGTGTTCCATCTGCAGCAGGAGAAGAAGAAGCTCCAGGAGGACTTCAGTCAGCTGCTGCAGGAGAGGGACCAGCTGGAGGAGTGCTGCACCTCCTACGAGCATGAGAAGATACAGCTGGAAGAGACCAAGTGGGAGGTGAGAGATCCTCATACTTTCTGGCCCTATTCAAAATCCACCAGTACCTTACCTTCTAGGCCTAGCAGATAAGGCTCCCCTCCAGTGCTGGCAGCATGTTTACTAATGAATAGCATGTGTAAACACTGGCATAAGATTTTGCAGTGCATCTTTGAAGAAGCCATATTTAACATTGAAGTTTCCTACCGTGCATTAAAAAATAATTAGGGAACAACCAGATGATCAAATGAAGATCCGGCAACTTTATATTTATACAATGTAGTGGCGTGATTCCTCAACAAAAGACACTTGTCGTGTTTTCTCCAGGTGTGCCAGAAGTCCGGTGAGATCTCCCTGCTGAAGCAGCAGCTGAAGGAGGTCCAAGGGGAGCTTGCTCAGCGCGTTGGGGAGATCGTCTCTCTGCGTAGCCAGCTCCGGGACGCCCGCGGCGAGCTCACCAACAGCCAGGCCTTGCTGCAGGAAGCCGCAGCCGCCAGCCGCACGCGGACCCTGGAGCTGGAGGTGTGCCAGAACGAGTTGCAGCGCCGCAAGAGCGAAGCCAAGCTCCTCCGCCAGAAGGTGGGCCGTCTAGAGGAGGAGACGGCCCGCCTCCAGGCTGAGGCTGCCGCCCATCAGGCCAGTCCGACAATCCTCATGGGCCCCGCCCACAACGGTGGTGGGGCCCGGCAGTGCCAGGCCTTCCCGGAGGGGGAGGAGCCACACTTGACCCATGAGAGCGAGGCCTTCCAGAACCTCCGGCAGCAGACCGAGAGTCTGCAGGCGGAGTTGGCCACGGAGCGCCAGCGGCGGGAGGAGCAGGCGTGCAGCTTCGAAGAGGAGCACAGGGTCTGGCAGGAGGAAAAGGACAAGGTGATCCGGTACCAGAAGCAGCTGCAGCAGAACTATGTGGGGATGTACCGGAGAAACCGAGAGCTGGAGCGCATGCTCCGCCAGCTCAGTCAAGAACTGGAGACCCGGGACGAGCTGGAGGAGCAGGACGAGGGCAGCGGCAACGAGATCAACTTTGACGAGATCGCCGCTACGGAGATCTGACAGCGCCACCTTCTTCTCTGCCCCTTGCCACCAACTCGTCGGACCCCCGGCAGCGCGGCCCCAGGAAGCCTGCGGTGTTAGCAGGTCACTCCAGCGCTGTTGTGGCAGGTTCCTTCAGGGTCTCTACTGTACCCTCTGTATCGGTCTGTCTCGTTGGCCGGTTCCCTTTAGAATCTGCTCTTCCACCCCACACGCGTGTCCCTCACAAACACTGATCTGATGTTCCTGAATGAGTCCACTGCCGGGGAGGGCTGATGTCATGTCTCTTACAGTATTGAGGAAATACATCCCATCTTTTTTTAGAATGACTCGCTGAACTCGATGTAAACCCAGGCGGCCCTAGCTCTATTTCCTAGAAAATGTCCTTGTTCACTGTGGTTGGTCTCGTGTTGTCGATGGGCAGGGCCTCTTAATACTAGTGTTCTTTAGCATGTGCTCAAATACAACAATGCCAACTAGAATGGAAAGCTTCAGTGTTACTAATATCTGTCTTTTTGAGACATTTAGATATGCAAACATGGGCATCCGTGATCTTGATTTTTCCGCTCATACACACTAGTCTACAGACATGTATACACAGTGTATCTCGCTAGCATCACAGAAAAGGTTCAGGTGAAACATGATACTAAAGCACACTCGGACATGCCTTCTGTTGTTTAAACAGAATCAATGTTGACTTTTAGATCTTCCCTCCGCAGAAGGACGAGGCCATGGGATTCTTTAAAATGTTGTGTGTCTGTTTATATCAGTAGGGCACAATGGCTGTTTTCTGATGGCGCTTCTGTCATGCACTTAAGTTTGGCTAATCTGGTAATGATATGATTTATATGACATTCAAAGGAAGACACTTAAATGTACCAAGGAGCTGTTAGCCTTACATTGTAGATATGGGGAACACTGTAACACTGGGGAAAAATACAAAATAATAATAAATTTATTTCAAAATATTGTCTACTTTAAAAGAAACATGGCCACGGTGAATAGACTAAAGCAGTGGCACCTATATTGTTGGTTCCTTACGCTGCAGTGGCTGCATATTGCTGTGTGTGTGTAAATGCAACTCACTGTTATATTATTTTTTAATCCACAGTATTTGTATGAAGACCTATGTATATTTTCATGCTGTACATTTCTTGTACCAACTGACCATGTTTTTAATAAAACAAATTATAAAACCACAGCTGTCAGCTTTTCAACAGGTTTTGTATTTGGTTGAAAAACTTAATTTGTTATCATTCGACAAACACTGTAATTGTCAAAGCGTGTATTAAGTGGGTGATTCTGTTAAGAGGTCAGAACAAGAACATCAAGACACAGCAGTAAACAAAAAGGGGGGGGGGGGTCCGTTTTGTATTCTATCACATCACAGGCTCATTTATACATGGACATCGTCCTCACTGCATGGTGTTCCCCTGTATCCAGACCGTGTATCCTGTAGTCCGAGAGTACAGCTCGTTTAGGTTATCACAATCACCTGGGCTACTTTCCAATCACAGATTTGATCCACCAAGCCCTCACCCAAGCACCCTTCCCTTACGGGAATCCCCAGTTAAAAGCAGTTAGATTGCCATGTTAAGTGCCGCGTACGATTTACAAAACGGCCCTCTCTGGCCTTTTATTTAGCTTGTGACAAGTGAACCAGTTTGGCATCACCCACCAGTCAATGCAAACTGTGGTCACTTAACGCCAGTGGCCATCAGTATTACATCCATTAAACACTTTCTCGGAGGGAATTGACTTTGACTTCCCATATGGACTGCGGCTCAAGTGTCCCAGAATTCCCAGCAGCCCCGGTGCCTACGCTCTCCCAGCAGCCCCTGATTAGAGGGCTAGAATAAACACCAGCAGAAATGGAGGCCTTAAGGCCTTGGTTTGAAAATGCTGCTGTAGATACTCTTGACCTAAGCACATTAAGTACTGACCTGATTACGTTCCATCAAGATGATCACTGTTCATGGCTAGGAGCGTCTGATATTTACCATCCACTGGTAGGTGGATCTAAACCAAGGCTGCCATCTTCTGGCCACAAGCAGGACTCCGAGCCACCTCTCCGCTTCGGCCAGAATAGACTTAACCACAGGTGTCGCACCGGTTCCCTGGGTGTCCGAGTGTGTGCAGGTTCTCGCTCATACCTTGTACTCAATTAATTAGATAACTAACTAGTTAGGTTCTTCCCTCAACTGGTTGTAATGGTTCCAATTACAACCAGTTGGGCATCAATTGAAAGGAAAAAACAGCATACACACTGAGGAATTGGTTAGACACTTGTAAACTTAACTATTAGTTGAGGGGTCAGTGGTCTGGCCTGGCAGGACCTCGGTTTACACGTTTTTTTTATATTGTTAAATGTCTATTTTTGCATATTTTGTAAAGGCATCTGATATGATCCTGATAATACAAAAGGCAATATATAAAAAAAAAGAATGATTGTTTTAAGAACTTTAAGAAGTCCCAATGTCACTGGCTGGTATAGTGACAGGTCTTCAGTCCCTTAATTTGATTGGCCAGATCACTCCTCTTCTGGTCCTCTGTGGAACTTCTGTTAGTGGAGCTCCTGGGCTTTAGGTCTGGGGCCTCTCGGCCAACGTCCCATTCCTCTGTGGAGTGAGCCACTCCAGTCAAGGGTTTTTTGGGACTTTGACTATGAACACCATGGGGTCTTTGGCCTTGTTGCTGAAGGCCCTGCGGATGATCTCCACAGCATTAGGGTGAGTCACCCCCCGCAGTGACTCTCCGTCCACAGACAGCAACTCGAATCCAGCCTGAGGGCACAACCAGAGAACAGAGATGTTCAGCGAGAACGCTTTATCTAATTCATGTCGTTCGCTTTGTATGTTGCTCTACTGTGCACTTGCACGAAGTGTTATCTTCCACCCCAACCACACATTTCACGTTGTCCTTTGGGCTAGACATTCCAATTGCTAGATTTCATTTTGTCACTAGGTTTATATTTCACATTGGCTGGGAAACATCGGAATGGAATACTTGAATACGGCTTGATGTTTATAAGGTGCCATTTTTATCTGAATAAATGGTTTGCGTGTCATGTGCAACGAGACACTCTGTAGCCTCAGAGCCTTTCACAGGTGACAACACACACCAACGGGTTACCTTGAGGACCTGGCAGGTAGAGGCAGCTCCTCCTGGGAAGATCTTTTCGATCCGCACCACCGGCTGGACCTTGGACTCCATCCCACCAGAGATACTGATGCCTGCACCAAGGAGACATTATTAAACAGCTGAGCGAGACCTGTCTTGTCAAGACCTATTTGTTTTGTTTCTGTTTCATTAGCTAGTTTTCTGACCACTTCCACCCAAGTGTGATACTGCATAGGACAGGTTTATGTAAAATGAAATTGTGCTGCCACACGTATAGTTGCTCGTTAACTGACACGCTCCTTGACCATTTTATTTTCTTACCCAATGACTGCTTGGTCTTGGAGATGCTGACGGTTTTGAGCTCGTACACAACAACCGGAGCGCCACTGTTGGAGACGTCCAAAGAGCTGGGATGGCCGTTCACACGCTCCATTCTCACCCCATCTGCTCGGAAGTCAGAGTCCAGGCCAGAGTCGAACAACTGGGACAACGGGGGCCTGCTACGTTGCGGTGCGCTCTGTAGAGTGAACACGGTTTCTTCCTGCCTGTTATCACCTTTCAACTTTTTACCCCTAAAAGTCCCTTTCCTGAACGGTGACCTGCCCCGTTCTGAGGTGTCCTCCGCTCGGTCCACTGGCACGTCATCAAAGTGGACGGATCGAACCGTACCGCCGTCTCCGTGTAGGGGGGGGCGGGCTTTGCTGGTGTTGCTGTGGGCCAGCAGCCAATTGGGAACCAGTGGGCTGTTGGAAGGGGTGTGTACAGAGTCTGAGGAGGCGTGGCCGTCCACTGGGACGTCAAGCAGTGGGGCGAAGGTTCTGGAGGTGTACGTGTGCTGCTCCCGGGGGCTCCGAGGAGAGGGCAAACGAAGCCTCTCCAGTTCCTCCAGGAGCTGGCTCTCCCTCTCCACCTCCTGGGCACTGTGAAGTTCAAACCCCCCCTGGAGGTCTACGTGGGACAGCAGAAGAAACATGTATGTGGAACAACCCAAGATCACACGACTCAGTCTGAACCACAGTCCGACGAATCGGGTGCGACCGTGGGGACAAAGCGCCCGCTTCACCCGCCGTCAACGGACAAACGACCAAAATGGCGCCGTACTGACCTAGGATGGGGGTGATGAGGTGTCGTCTGGGGGCTCGTCCATATTGGGGGGAACGCAGGGGCGGGGATCTGACTATTGGAAACAATTTAAATTTAAAGTTTTGGAAACTGATTAATTGACATGTATTGTTGTAATATGAATCCTATGCAGGTACATTAATGTCTTGGCTCACCAGAACGGTACTTCAAGATATCATAGGCCTCCACTTCAAATGGGACCACCATTTTGTTGAAAAGGCTAAGGTCATCGGGAGGGAGTAACATTCTAAAGCGGGTGACAACAGGAGAGGAAGAGAGAGTTATTAACTAAGTAAAATGATGGGCGGCTTGTTTTTATTGTCCGGTTATCAAATAATTGAATTTGTGATCCTAAACTCAAATCCTCAGACTGGCCACTCCCATATCCCATCTAGTTCCCTCACCTGGCCACTCCCCCTTCACATCTAAATCTTTCAACTGGACACTCCAACAACCCATCTTAATCCTTCAACTGGCCACTCCTACATCCCATCTAAATCCTTCAACTGGCCACACCCCCACCCTGAGTGTAGTTGTTGTTCTCATTGCTACTCCACCTGATCTCTCTGAGTAGCAGCACTTTCTCCGGCTGGTCCAACACGGCCAGCAGGTGGCGCACCAGCTTGTCCACAGCGTGGTCTTCTATGTACTGCAACAGAACAGTGATACGGATGGAATGTAACAGACAGCATGTCCTCTCCAGCCCAGGTCCCCCGGGCTACATACCTGTCGGCAGGTATTCATGACAGAAGCCACCTCCTCTTCAATGAGCAGACGGCGGGACATGCTCTCCACCACACCCAGCATCTCTGGGTCTGGCAGGCTAGGTTGGTGCCCGAGCTCACCTGGAAACACGACCAATGGCCAGTTGACAGCTGGACTTTATAACAAAGCAAGGTGGTTTTCCAACACTTCCCTGTGGAACTCCAGCCTTTCCGTGTCTTCAATGTATTCCAGAGCTAGAAAAAACTCAACACGCCTGTGACCCACTCGAGTGAACTACTTCAAGGCTACAACCAAACCGTGAGACAGCTGGAGGTCCACAGGAAAAATGTTGGAAACCACCGGTTTGTGCCACACGTACATTGACAGACATTACAACTCTCAAACTAACTGAAAAAACGAAGAAAGAGGATAGTTCCAGGTGGGTGCACAGTCCACCCTTGACGAAACGGTGTCATGGTCCCCTGAGTGTCCCCCAGGACTGCACTAGGGAGTCTACAGGATCATCGGCTATGCTAACCTCTGCCTGCCTCAGATTTGGAGGGGGACTTGGAGCGCCCCCTGGAGGTGTCTTTCCGCCGACCCCGGAACAGTAGGTTGACAAAGGTCTTGGAGCGCTGCAGGGAGCTCTTCTCCTCTGGCTCCTTCCCGCCTTTCTGAGGCGGTTTATTCCGTTTACTCTGCTCCACCTCTGCGGCAGGACGACACGGACAACACAGGACATCAACCAAACACCCCACTGGAGTCGCGGCGTTGACCCAAGTCCAACAGCGCCTTGGCCTCACCTGCTACTGTGACCTGGCTCTGGGAGCGCTGGATCGTCCGGCTGGGTCTGCTGAGGGCCATCAGGACAGACGTCTTGGGGGACGGTCCTCCTGCTCCGCCCCCATCCCCTCGGATGGCCGAGTCCTGCAGGAGGGTGGTGACTCCCCGGCTACGGCTGACGTCCGTCGCCACCCGGCGGGGCGAGGGCTCGGTCTGGATGGCGGTGTCGGTGCGGCGGTCGGGACCGGACGCCAGGTCCTCGGTGGAGATGCAGACGTCCACCATGTCCATGCCAAAGGGCATGACCTGGGGGAACATGACCTGGGACAGACCGCTCAGAGAGGAGATGGGTGTCCCCGAGGACCGGGAGGAGGCAGAGGAGGTGGAGTCTGAGCCCTGAGAGGAGGACTGCCGAGTCCCACTGCCGTTAGCCACTGAGGAAGCACACACACACACATATATATATATATATATATATATCTTTATTTGTATTCCAAAGTCAAAATTGGCAAGTTGTTCCTCCCCTGATTATTCAGAAACACAAGTAAAAGGAAACCAACTCCACAGCAGACGAGTACATACACTTGTTGAGCCACCGGTATTCCGCCACCATCTCCTTATAGGCAGGATATCGCCCAGCTTCCTGCAGACACACGGCCAGAGAGATGGAAACAGGTTACAGTGGAAACCTTGAAACAATCATAGGATCGTTACATTTGATAAAGAGTAACCCAAGAGCTTGGCGGGCCATCTTCCTGTAGAGAGAGACGAGCCACGGAACGGCCTTACAGATTGCACACACTTTGCCGTGAAAGGTTGTTTTCCTAGGGCCCCTCCAGTGTGTCTCTTGTAGAGAGGAGCAAGGAGAGGCAGAGAATCTGCAGAAACAACCCACGCTAAACACGTTTGTACGCTTTGATCCCCACCTGACCCTGCCGGAGCTGCCTGGTGAATAATGCACCATGCCTGGCTATTTTTCACGAGGCGAAACCCAACCCACAGCGAGTAAAGGGAGCAAGGAATATTACAACAGCATGCCAGCTGTCTGGCCTGCCAGGCAACCTGCTCTCGCGTGAGTATGTACTGTGTGTGTGTGTGTGTGTGTGTGTGAGACATGGAACTATTTACCGAGTCTGTGTGTGGCGAATTTCACTAACAATTAGAACAGAGGTACACACTCTCTCTTTGTCTTTGTTACAGTTCAGTCTGAAAGGTGATACATCTTTTTTAGCAAGTCTTCAACACAACCAATGCATCACCACACGTCAGTGGACTACCCAATGAAAGGGATCTTCAACAGTAAATCATTTTGTTCACTTATTGTGCCCTCATAACATTCCCGACTCCTCTACTCTTGTTTGTGGCCAGATCATAAATTGGAGGAGATTACCGAGGAAACAGCTGCTTTCCAACATAATTAACATTTCACCTATATTGCAATGCTTTATTGGTCACATTTCAGAGACAGTCATCATCTGGCTTGGACCTCTATTGAACCACAGGCTCATGGTAAATGTCTATTGAACCACAGGGACATGGCACATGTCTGGGGTGAAGGACAGTGTTCCAGGTGTACACATCACACCTTGATGGTCAGCATGATGTGGGTGTGGCTCTTCAACACCTCCACGGCACTGCTGTGGCTGATGTCCTCAAAACTGACGCCGTTTGCTGCAAGGATCTGGTCGCCGATCTTGATTCCGTTCTGTTCAGCCAGCCCACCCGGATCCAGTCTGACAGGGCAGTCCATTACGAAAAAAGGATAAAACCTCACCGTCTGACAGAACAGAATAAAACCTCATAGCACAGAATAAAACCTCACTGTCTCCCAACACAGAATAACACATCACTGTCTCACAGAACAGAATAAAACCTCACTGTCTCAAAGAACAGGATAAAACCTCACCTCTCACAGCACAGAATAAAACATCACCATCTCACATAAGAGAATACAACCCCACTGTCTCACAGCAGAAGGTATAACCCCACTGTCTCACAGCAGAAGCTATAACCCCACTGTCTCACAGCAGAAGGTATAACCCCACTGTCTCAAAGCAGAAGGTATAACCCCACTGTCTCACAGCAGAAGCTATAACCCCACTGTCTCAAAGCAGAAGGTATAACCCCACTGTCTCAAAGCAGAAGGTATAACCCCACTGTCTCAAAGCAGAAGGTATAACCCCACTGTCTTACAGCACAAGCTATAACCCCACTGTCTCACAGCAGAAGGTATAACCCCACTGTCTTACAGCACAAGCTATAACCCCACTGTCTTACAGCACAAGCTATAACCCCACTGTCTCACAGCACAAGCTATAACCCCACTGTCTCACAGCACAAGCTATAACCCCACTGTCTCAAAGCACAAGCTATAACCCCACTGTCTTACAGCACAAGCTATAACCCCACTGTCTTACAGCACAAGCTATAACCCCACTAGCAGAAAGCGGAGGTGGAAATGATGCCTTCAAAAGCTGTTAAACTGGATCTCTGATGGTCCTTATTGTCTCCAGCCTGACATAATACAGCATGTGCCTACTTGGAGACGTAGATGCCCAGGCCAAACTCTCTGCCCCCTCGGATGTTGAAGCCCAGGCAGTAGTCATCTGAGGTGGTGTAGAGGTGGACGATTCTCCGCAGGGCCCCGCCCGAGCTGGCCACTGAGGCGGAGGGTGTACGGCCACTCTCCTCCACCACCATCCTGCGCTGAACCAGATCCACCCTGCAGGGCAGGTGTGTGTACAGCATGAATGTCCTCCACCTCCACACACTGACACATACAGACACACACTTCCGCTGGGGCTGTGTTTAACTGAACCGTTTCCACATACTGAACAAACCGATTCAACACACATAAAAATACATCAAGTCAGTCATGTGAAAAAGTAAATACAAGCCAGCAAAATGACACATGGATATCTGAGCTAAATTCCAGTCGCATTCATTGATAAAGGCAACACAATTTAACAGATCACACACACACACACACACAAAATGTTGAATTTGCTAACCAGGTTGTCTTCTCCTTGGAGTATCGAATGCCGGGGACCTTCCCCACACGTCTCACCACCATCCTCAGGCGATTGTTCCCCGTCAGGACTTTAACGGCGCTGTTCATAGTGATGCTCTCCAGGCTCACTCCATTCACCTCCACCAGCTTGTCCCCAACACACAGGCCTGCCTGCTCTGCGGACACACACACACACACAGTTGGTCAGACACTCCAAGAAAACAGACACGGTTGCATGGTGTCACTGAGCTGCGAAGGGTTGCCAATGACGATGGGAAGTGCTTCTCCAGCTGATGACACTTGTCGAACACACTGGTGACACATGTGGAACACACTGGTGACACTTGTCAACCACAATGATGACACTTGTCGAACACACTGATGACACCTGCGTGTGACTTTGTGGCGATGTTTACTAGTTCATCCATTCATCCACAGAAATCTCTGTTTCCGCACATGCACCATGTTTTTCAAAACAAAGTTGTGAAAGCCCATCCTGGTCTTCAAAGGCTTCCGCCAGTGTTCCCGTCTCGTGACGCCCGCCCCCTGGGACCCCAACCTCTGCGGTGTAACCGTGCGTGGTTTACCTGCGGAACTGTGGTCCTCTACCCTGCTGACGAAGATGCTGAGGCCGTGCTCAGAGCCCCCCCGCACGCTGAACCCCAGCTTGCCGTCCTCGCTCTTGTCCACCGTGACCGTATGGATGTCCTCACTGTCGTCACCCCCTGGAGAACACATCACAGATGGACACGGTCCCTTAACGAACCCCAGGAGCAACATCCCTGAAGTACATTTAACACCCTGATGTCCCCAGGGACTACAAAAGGCACTATAGCCGGTCCGCAGTGTCATACGGAATGTGTAATCTTTCTTCCAAAAGTGTCCAGTATGTACACGCCACAAGAACTATCCAAATTATTCCGGCGCTGACTGCACTAAAACACAAATGGCGCACTATCTATCAATCAATCAATCAAATTAATTTACAAAGCCCTTTTTACATCAGCAGTTGTCACAAAGTGCTTTTACAAAACCCCCCAGTGAGCACGCGACAACAGTGCAAGACGGTCAACGGTGTGACACAGGTGCAGCTCACAGAACTGGTTTTCAATCCTTTAGTGGATATTACCTCAGTGGAATGTTTTCAGAGGCGGCAAAGGTTTGAGGACCCGTGCCTCAGAGTAATAGACAACACGGTGGCCGGCGTGTGACACCATTGGGGCCCGTCCTCACCGTCCACGGGAGAGTTGATGAGGATGACCCGGCCCATGGGGGATGAGAACTGGAGTCCACGCCGTCGTTTCTGCTTCTGGAGGAGTTGAGGCGTAGCCGAGCCTGAGCCCTTAGTCCCGGGGGTCGCGTCCCGGCCGGATGGATCCGACGCGTGAGCCATGATGGGAGACGGGGTCGCCGGTCACACACTCCGACACGGTACAAACTCCTCCCGGGGCTCAGGGCTGGACGGAGGAGCCTGTGGCAGAAGGAGACCCAGGCTCAGGTTTGATGACACTAGATAGAAAGTACAATTCGATGGCTCGGGACGGTCTCCAACTCCTGAGCACGAATTGAAGACAGAATGCGTCAGCACGGCGTCCGAGACGGTGCCCGGGTGGTAACTAACCGGTGCAGGTGTGTGTTTTGGGGCATGACGGCAGACCCTCTGCCTCCCTTGACTCCTGCTCGGGTCCGTTCCTGTTCATGGCGGAACTCACCGGGCCACCTAACACCATGAGAAACACACACCTGTCCGGTGCATACCTGAGGTCAGATATCACATCCACGTGAATAACCAGAACTGAAATACTATCCATCTGATAGACAAACCGGCTAATTTCGTTGACTCCGCTGCACACTGGCAAATAAGGAACGGCTGAGTTCTTGTTGATAACCGTTACTTGAGCTTACTTTCCTCTACCTGTCTCGCTCAATTACAGTCATGATGTCACATGCTTCCGATGCCATTGACGCCCTAAAGTCAGTACGTGATAAGTATGTGCCCGCCCGACGTCGTCACGGAGGATATCCCCACGCGCCTATACATTTTTAAGAACCACGGACAGCGAATTGGAAGGAGGTTTGCGTAAATATGTGCACATTTGCACAATACAGTCTATACTATAATAAAACGAAGGTGCCTGCGCAGTTCGTTGAAACTATCGTAGTCTAGTAGCCTCGTGGCCCAATTGGTATTCTTAATTAAAATATAAAACATAGATTCATAAAGCGGTCCGACATATACACTTTTTTAATAATAACGAAAGAGTTGTGAAGTTCGGGTCTTCACAAGCAACGTTGCACCGACCAAGAACTACAAAGACAGCAGTACTAAACTACTGATGGTAAGAGCACTTCACATAATACTGACGAAAAACGATTTTAAAACGAAGGGATTTTAAAAGTTAAAGGAAAATTTGACATTACCTTTGTCCATGTTGTGTTGAATGACCGAACTCACCTGGCACATGACTGCAGTATGCTGACAAGTTCCCGCCCTCTATAGCAAGATTGGATGTCTTCATTCTGACTGAGACACCAAACTGCCTTCAGATTGGACGTTGAACATGCTAATCGCTCTTCTGAGTATGGCATATGCTACATGTAGGCAATGGCAACGATGCAGTCCGTGAACAAGGTACCCTAGTTCCGTCGCAATTTACTTGCACTATTTTGAGATTAGGCACAATCATTTCCTATAAACATTTAATCATGTAATCAAATCTACTGATTAGGTAGACTAGATCTATGATATTCTATACATTTCTTATTTTTTTTACAATGTCTTAACGCTCATCATCGAGCAACAAATACTCCAGTGGAGACAATAGACTCAATAGATTAACAATAAATAGAGTTTATTGTCAATACGGAGGTTACCGTGAAACACAACTGAATAAGCCTGATTGGGAGGGCTGTATGAGCTAGACCAAGAGTGGTCGCTCAACAGTCTAAACAGAGCATCATCAACACACAGGAACTTCGAAACCGACAGCAATGACCAAAGCTTGAGCTGATACAACATGTCTTTACTGAGCACTGACGTCAAAATAGATCTACACGATTCCACTGAGGATGTTTTCATCTTATCACAGAAATTATTATTATCCTCTGTATATCTGTTGTCTTATTGGTTACCATACACATAATAATATGACTGTGGCTTGAGTTCGGAAGTAATCTTTAACGTCCAATCCGTTTCCCCTTCATGGTTTTCTGTGCTGATTGCAGGACAGAGGGAAGGTCAGCTTTGTCCCCAAACTCCTTCTCTCGGTGCTCCAGGAGAATGCCCTTTTAGAAAAGCACACGTCATTTAAAATGTGTCTCTGAAAACAAGTACATGAACTCACAGTCGGGAGATTAGGTAAGAACGTACATTTTTCCCTGCTCCAATCACGTAAACGCCACCGAGGATGAGGCCCTTCCCCTTCCTGTTGCCCTCATAACCCTTCTTCCTGGCACGAAGGAGGTTTTGCCAAACTCCCAGACGAGCCATGCCGAAACCCAGTCCCATCCTCCTCGGCTGGGGACCATAGAAAGCATGCTGTAAAAGACAATGAGCCATCAGTAGTCTCTTAGTAGCTGACTGAATAAAGGGCCTCTACTGTTCCAAGTGATATTCTGACCTTCTCATCCACAAATATCTCCCCATTGAAGTAGGGTCTGAACTCCTGGATCTCTGTACCAATGTCCTCCTTCACTACGGCGTAAAGGGGGACCCCAAGCTCATCCAGCTGGGGCTTCAGACAGGACAGCTCAGCAGCCTCCTGGAGGAGGATTGTTTCAGGGGAATTACACCACCACGTGTGCTTATTTCAAACACACACACACACACACAGACAAATATACTGTACCTCTCGACACAAGGAACATCCAGGGCGTCTCACAGCCATGACCACCGCACCGGTTTCCTCCCACAGACCCCTGGCATTAAAAGTCTTCTCTGCAGGCACAAGCAAATCCTTCATACAACAGTAGGAAGCTTCCAGAACTGTACTGCAGGCATTACAGTATTTAATTGACACGGAATCCAAAATCACTTAACTGTTGGAAGATGGTTCTGCTGAACTGTGTTATTTCTCTGCAATGAATAGCTAATCGTCTAATAAAAGTGAACCGGTAAGGATTTCTGCTTTGGTCTCACCGTCTCCGGTTGTCGTTGTGAGCGGCGTGTTCTCAAGGTGCTCCAGTGTGGACGGGGTTGAGCTCGGCAAGAACAGGTCAGTGTTGACCAAGATCAGGCCAGCCAGCCAGGCAACCAACGCCCCTAGTCCCACAGTCCACACATTGAGGGACAGGAGCTCCCCCTCCAGGAGGAAAGAGAGCACTGCAGGCAGAGAACCCACTAATTAACACATTAAAGAGCCATTCAGCCACCCAGCCATGTACACACTTTTTTGCTTCATAGGAATTTGAATGGGAGCTGGAGGAGAGAGACCTCAAGCCCTCTCCTTTTTAACCTGCCGGTGGGAGTGTTTCTGCTCATACTTGAGGTGAAGGTATGGGCAATTAGTCCAAAGACAGAGCACCAACACCATAGGGCAGGGGTGGGCAAACTACGGCCCGAGGGCCAAATGCGGCCCGCAAGGCTGACCCATCCGGCCCACGGAATGTAATAAAATGATTTTGGGGGGAATTAAAAAACCAACTCACCAGCCCATTCTTATACATCTGAGTCAGATTTTTTACTATTTACACCTTATATGGGATCTACTGTACATATGTAATGTATGTTT
>JACXGK010004434.1:7740-38119 GCA_016801125.1 Novumbra hubbsi
CACACACACACTTCACCTATCTAACCCACACACACACACTTCACCTATCTAACCCACACACACACTTCACCCCTCAAACCCACACATACACTTCACCAATCTAACCCACACACACACACTTCACCTATCTTACCCACACACACACACTTCACCTATCTAACCCACACACACACACTTCACCTATCAAACCCACACATACACTTCACCTATTTAACCCACACACACTTCACCTATTTAACCCACACACACTTCACCTATTTAACCCACACACACTTCACCTATTTAACCCACACACACTTCACCTATTTAACCCACACACACTTCACCTATCTAACCCACACACACACTTCACCTATCTAACCCACACAAACACTTCACCTATCTAACCCACACACGCATTTCACCTATCTAACCCACACACCCACTTCAACCCACACCCACTGTACCCGTCACAAGGGGTCCAACTCCAAAACTTTAGGGAGGTGTTTTTCGGTGCTGCGAGCCTTCCGGCTCCTTCCATCCCTCCCTCTCCACCTCTATCCCTCTCTCCCACCACCTCCCCATTGCTACATCCACTCCTTCCTCAGTGATCAAACAGCATGCCAGGCAGGTCCCCAGGCGTCCTTTCTCCCTCCTCTCTTCCTCTCTGTCAGCAGTTTCAACCCACCAGTGGTTCCCTCCCACCCACCCCCTTCACCGTCTCCTGTCTTTTACCACGTCCCTCCCCTCTTAACGCTCCTACGTCTCCCACCCCTCCTCTCCTAACACTCCCCTTACATTAAACGAGGCTAGACATGGGGATGAAAACAAATGAGCTGACGCAAGGCAGCTTCATGCGGAATGGACAGGGGCCATACCCAAGGCTACCTGGCTCCTACACATTCCCTCCTAGTGTTTGTGTGTTCGTGTGTGTGTGCGTTTGCACCGTCCTGATGGAGGAAACCCCCCCCCCCCCCCAACTGCTTTACCTCAGATGGAGTTTTAAATAAAGACATTTGTTACAGGTGACAGTGGCTGAAAGTGACAGTGGAAGTTAAGGCTGAAGTGTGTGTCTCTGGGTTATCTGTCACCCCTGAGCTGAACGGCGACTGGCTACGTGTGTCTCCTCTAAATTCACGCAGACTCAGAGGGACATCCAACACACGGGCAACACAGACATCATCGACCGGACGTGTTCCCACGTGTTCTCTCCTCGGTATAAACCAAGTCCCTTGGTTCCGCCGTGTCCTCACACGATCTTTTCCCCTCAGATCTCCTCCTTTCCCCCTCTGACACCCACTCCTACCCGTCTCGCAGAAATAGATGCCGGTCCTCCACTCTCAAGCTCGACGTCGACAAGACCGAGCTGATCTCCGCCCCCCCGGGCAGGGGTCCTGTTCACCCCACAAACATCAAGCTGGTCACTCACTCCTACAGGTTTGTGCTCTGCGACAGGTTCTAACCCAGGCACTGGTCATCGCTGTGGACAACCACAATGCAGACGACCACATTTGATTGTGTTTTCCGTGTTTTCTGTCATGCACCATAGCACCAAAGGAAACTCCATGTGTAAGCTTACTTGGTAATAAAGCCGATGGTGATTCTAGCACGGCGGGTGCTCAACCATTCCCATGTTACCCCTCTCCTCACAGAGGGCTGGCTTCCAGTTTGAAGCTCACATCCACAACAAGATCGTGAAGGAGAAGCATGGGGACTGCCCTTTCCAAGCTTCCATGCTACGCTCCAACCCAACATCCCAGCTCAAGCACCCCTAAGGGAGGGCAACTCCCCCTCTGCCTAGTCGAAACGATTCACAATTCCTGCATCCCAATGTTGGAACGAGCTACTCCTTTCTTTTATGAAAGCAATCCCGACCCATTTTCAGAGAACCTCTGAAACCCTCCCTTTTTATAGGGCATCTTTAACAACTTCCCAGCCTCTCTCTGGTCCCCCCCTGTTCAGTTCTGTTTGGGAACAAATTGAGGAAGGCAGTGGTAGTGGAGGTAAACAGAGGGATAAACGTTGGTTAGAAAGACCAAAGCTTTTTAGCCGGAACCTTCCGGAATACTCTTTCTCTAAAGATGGGCTTTCCCAGCAATAGCCCCCGAAGCAGCACCCGAGTTTCAGCAGCTGCAGGCTAATATAACGTCTGTCACACAGTGGGAATCAATCAGTCGTCCGATGCGTAATTCCCAGCTAGATATTTTATGCTGGCCAGCTGTCAGCAATGACAGCATGACACTATTAAACATGTAAAAGAGGGCAATGTTTATTTCAGCAGGCAGGATGGAATAATGTCCTAGTATTGATTAACATCTGGATGCCACGACAGGCCGGCATGTTTTTGTTTCCACACGTCTGCTTTTCCATCCCTCGGCCCCAAAATGAACCCATCATATTCTTTTGCGATGGCCTCCTGATGCCCCACGGCCTTTCCTTTCCTGATCCCTCATCTCTCACCCTCATCCCTCATGCTTATCTCTCATCCCTCATGCTAATCCCTCTTCCACATTCCTCACCCCACATCCTAATCCTTCATCTCTCATCCTCATCCCTCTTCCACATCCCACATCCTAATCCCTCATTTTAATCCTTCATCTCTCAACCTCATCCCTCATCCTAATCCCTCTTCCACATCCCTCATCCTAGTCCCTTATCCCACATCCTAATCCCTCATTTTAATCCTTCATCTCTCATCCCTCTTCCACATCCCTCATCCTAGTCCCTCATCCCACATCCTAATCCCTCATCTTAATCCTTCATATCTCATCCTCATCCTAATCCCTCTTCCACATCCCTCATCCTAGTCCCTCATCCCACATCCTAATCCCTCATCTTAATCCTTCATCTCTCATCCCTCTTCCACATCCCTCATCCTAGTCCCTCATCCTACATCCTAATCCCTCATTTGAATCCTTCACCTCTCATCCTCATCCTAATCCATCTTCCACATCCCTCATCCTAGTCCTTCATCCCACATCCTAATCCCTCTTCTTAATCCTTCATCTCTCATCCCTCATCCTAATCCCTCTTCCACATTTATCCTCCCTTATCCTCCCATCTGCTGCCGCATCCATTCCAAAACCCTTACTTTTTCTGCCTCCCCCCGCAACTCCCAACCCTGGCCTACACACTCCCTCCCTTTTGTTCTCTCCCCCACCCCTCCTCTCTCTGTTCCACCTCTCTCTCAGTAGAGGTCAGGCTCACTCTGTCCCTGTCTGCTTTAATCTCACCATCATCTGATTCCTTCTCAGCTAAATGATGGAGGGGGGGTAGAGAGGGCGGGTTGATAGGCCCTTCATTATGGAGGCACACAGCCCTCACACTGTAAACACCACCGCCTAAGAGGCACACATTACATTTCTCCTTTCCCCTCACCGCTCCCACAGATCCAGGGCTCCAAGTGCTTAGTCGTCAGTGTCCGACAAGAAAAGACAGTATTGGTACAGGCTGTCATGTGTCCCCATGATTTTGGTGAGGAAGCACCGCCCAAGCAGAAAAGAACAGATTCTACGGTCACATCGTGTGTCCATACTGCTTCCTTTCGACGTTTTTTGGGTCAGTTCAATGCACGGGGCTCCACCCGTTTGCACAGGGCTATTTCCAGCCCACTGTTCCCCCCGACTTTCATTAGGGGCCTGCGTAGACTTGGACAGAACCCGTCCTTCGATAGTGCTTGGACTCCTGTACGCGGTGTCGGTTCCGGCGGGATTCGGAGCAGGAGTCCTCATTGTCTCCCCGGTTCTGCTACCCAGATGGAGCACAGCCACCCGCTCCAGCTTCCCTATAAGAGCGGTGAACAGCGCTTGGCAGGGAGGCCTCCATTATGTGATTCGATTTGGAGAGTGAATGACCAGTAAGCTGCCGTGCCACCAGTTCTATTGGATTAGAGCTAGTCACTGCACTGTCTCCATTGCTACTTGTTTTTAACGCTTGTTAAGGAATAATTCAGCTTATTATAATTTTTTTACCCCCACGGCGTAGATGATTTAACTTAATGTTGTCGAGAGGTGGCTGTTTTGCTGCTTTTCCTGATGTTAGTGGACACGCTTTACAAATGGAATTTAGAGGACGATGTCAAAGCAATTCTTCTACTCGCACAAAATAAACGGAAGCACATCAACATCAGTGGGTTGAGAACTAATGCCAAAGTCAAACATTGCGGTCAATGTCATGTCTGACAAATTTCTTTGTCAAGGAGATTTTTGCTTATAATTGCAAGAATGGGCTTGCTAAATCACACCGGTCCCTCAGAATGTGTATTAACATTATAACCGGCAAATGCCAGGCTTTTTACTAGAATAAAACCCCATTTTGAAAGCTACACCCTCTCCTTCCATTACGTCTTCTAAATAGGCGTGTATTACGTTGTTCCATTGTCAGGCAAACTCACAAACTGCACACGCCACATGGCGTTGGTACCCAGGCAGCCGCGAATGGTACCCAGGCGCTAATGGTACCCAGGCGCTAATGGTACCCAGGTGCTAATGGTACCCGGCGCTAATGGTACCCGGCGCTAATGGTACCCAGGTGCTAATGGTACCCGGCGCTAATGGTACCCAGGCGCTAATGGTACCCGGCGCTAATGGTACCAGGTGCTAATGGTACCCGGCGCTAATGGTACCCAGGCGCTAATGGTACCCGGCGCTAATGGTACCAGGTGCTAATGGTACCAGGAATTTTTTCGGTTTATTTTACAGAAGATTCAGCTTCTTATGTAGGCTAAATAATCAAATGCATTACGCTAAATAATATTTGCGTTTTAATTCGTGTTTGTTTAAGCCTCCACGTTATTCTGAACACGTCGCAAATCGTGGTATAATCGTGGTTGTTCATTTAGTAGAGTCAACGGCTTTCTTAAAAGATGTTGTTCCTATCAGTAGATTTAATGATGACTGCAATTTATTTATGAATTGAATTTGGATCACAACAGTTTTTACAAGACGTCAAAAAAGTATGTTAATTGTATTTATTTGTCTTGCATATTGTTAAACAAACAGTGGATGGCAGAATTAACATATTACTTATTTTGGCTAGTTTAGAACTACAGTAACATCAAATGTAATCTGTCCAGCAAAACAAAAACTATTTTCAGATATTACTACTGTTTACTGCTACATTGTATGAATCATCATTTGTCTGCCTAACCTGCTTAATAGATAAGATAGATAAGCCTGTGTACTATAAATGAGCAAATGTGTTTTTAACAGTGTTTGAACATTTTAAATACAAATGACAGTTACTGTTATTTAGAAAACTGAACATTCAGTAGAACAAACAGTGGTGTCTATCAAATAATGTGTCTGTTATTCCTATGTTTCACTTTATCATTGGAATGAATATACTATATATTATAGTATGGGAGGCATTAACTATGTAACTGTGTTTCTTGTACCCATGTCAATAATAAGTAGCAGTCATAAAAATAGATTAGAGGTCCTAGATATGGTTAGGACTGATATTCTTTATAATTTCTTTCATTTCAAACTTGTCCAATACTGGCGTTATTACAGCAATATTGTAGATAATTGCATCATGAGACAGAAAATCAATGGAATCAAGACATTATGGAGGAATTTCAGGTATTCAGATGAATGTCAAATATTTTCTTAATGAAAACCACAAATTGCTCTTTTATTTTTAATGGACTAATAATGTTTGAACAGAGTGGTCAGCTCCAGAGTGGTGTTCCTGTGTAAGGCCTTGCATCACTACTAAATTCTAGTACAACTGGCTTTTAAGCTTTTTACATTGTCCCCTCATTTCAGGGTACCAAAGGCATTGGGCTTCTGGTTATTCAGGGGTTCTCCGTCACAATTGTTCCCTGGCACACATCGCTGTCGAGGTCGAGCCTTGGTTCTCGGCCTTGCATTTGGAACCTGTCAACATGAGTATCGCGGTGCCAGTGAAAGTAAAGGATGACTTAAAAACTGAGAAGGCACAGATCTTAGGCCTATCAAAGAATTAGTTTGAAAGAATTAGGAAATCACTGGTCATCTCAGCAATCACAAACAACCTTGTAGCAGATGGCACGCTCACCATGGAATGGATACCATTTCAATACTTGTTTTGCCCTTAGATCGGATGAAGATGCGTGATACTGTCATTTCTTAATGAGTGAAAACAAAAAGTCCACAAAGGACACTAAAATAAAAACCGGGAAGCTATACTTCACACAGAGAGAGGCCATTGGCCCAATGATTACGAAAGGCCCAATGACCAATCGGCAGTTTATAAAGGTATTGCCCAAGGGGAATTTAGAACTGCTCCAGCGCAGGAAAGCAACTTTTACCGAAGATGTGCTGCGTGACGTTTCCATGGTTGATTTCATTTAGAATCATTTGTGCCACAATAACACTCACCCACCTGTGGTGAACATTGCCCTGAACAGAAAAAAAAACCATTGACCTAGATTCTTCTCATGTATGTCAGTTCCATTTCTGGCTGTCGTGTTTGTTAACATTATGTAATCCAATGGTCTCTTCCAGAATCGGAAAAAACCTAGATCCCAATTCAATGAAAATCTGCTGGAGCCAACGTCTGCATTGGCCTTGTCGCGGTGGAAGTAAATTGTAGTTACGCGAGCACACCTCAGCGGTACAGCTGGTTAGGATACTTTCTGACTCTGCCACTGGATACGTCAAGTCTCATTGCTTATCTCATGCAGCCTGTAATCCTTCATTAGAAAGAAATAAATCCCATTTCTTTTGTTCTGTGATTTTCAATTTTAATGTCATTATATAAATATTGCACGAAGCCAAATGCAGTCAAATATCAGCAACAGCCAAAACACTAGGCGGCTGTCAGCTTGCGCTACAGCTACATCGGACTGAATCCTGGAATCACTGTGAATGTTTTCACTTCTATATTGTGATGTACTTTCCGTGTGAGTGCGTTTAATCCTCAGCAGTGTAACTCCTTTGCCAAACATGTGGGTCAAAGTGTTTTCCCCCCATGCTTACATCTGACAACATCCATGTCCATTTTAAACGATGTAACTTTTTGCTAAGAGTACAGTCAAGAAGCAACGGTGGTTTGCAGAATGATGTAGATCAGAAATAGATTATCCACTGCCCATAAACAGCAGGTAGAGTTACTCCCAGGCGGTAGTGGTTTCAGCACTGCTACTTCAGTTAGCCAGTTGTAGCATAGCAGGTGTGTGTGCTCATGTGTATAGCGTGTGTACAGCGAGTGTGTAGTGTGTTTATAGGGTGTGCATAGCGTGTGTGCAACATGTTTATAGCGGGTATGGAGTAAAGGAATGAGAAGAGAGATAATTGAGAGGGAAAGCGAGAAATCCAAGGGAGACAGACAGATTGTCAAAAAGACAGAAATGGAGGGGAGACAGACAGATTGTCAAAAAGACAGAAAGGGAGGGGAGACAGACAGATTGGCAGAAAGACAGAAAGGGAGGGGAGACAGACAGATTGGCAGAAAGACAGAAAGGGAGGGGAGACAGACAGATTGGCAGTAAGACAGAAAGGGAGGGGAGACAGACAGATTGGCAGTAAGACAGAAAGGGAGGGGAGACAGACAGATTGGCAGAAAGACAGAAAGGGAGTGGAGACTGACAGATTGTCAGAAAGACAGATATGTTTGAAAAGGGGGAGAATGAAAATCATGAAAAGGAAGAAGGGGAGATATAAAGATCATTTTATCTTATGGTTTCAAATTTGAACCTACATACATTCGTATTAGTTCTCCATATTACAGCGTATTAGTATTGCCTGGTATTTCATGTGTGCTTCGACAATGGCTAACCTGCCGCGCCACTGAAGTCCAGCAAATGTAATAACAAGAAAGCTAAAAAGTAACATAGCAGTGGGCGCAAGACACCTATACCACGAGGATGTAAAATGTCAGGGGTACTGCGTGCCATGCCGCTATCTGGTCTGGCGGCAAAGCCAATGAGCACGCACCCAGAAATACACACACCGAAGGTGGAGGAGGGGAGGAGGGGGATAGAGGGAGGGGGTGATCGGTGATTGGTTGGAGGCGGTCAGGAAGGGGGACAGTGGGAACAGGTGATTGGGTGACAGTCAGAGTGACTATTGGGATAGAGATCTGGGACACCGATGACAGGTCCAACAGAGGGTATATGGGTTTGTGCCTTTGACAGACGGGAAGAAAAGAAAGGGACCGAAAGAGAGAAAGATAGAGAGAGAGAGAGAAAGAGAGGAACAGAAAAACAGAGAGAGAATGACAGAGAGAAGATTACTTGGAAATGGGAGTGTTATTCTATCCACTATAACATTTCCACTACTGTCGTCAGTCTCCAGTAGTACATGTACAGCTGTGTGTGACCATCGTCAGTCTCTAGTTGTACATGTACAGCTGTGTGTGACCGTCGTCAGTCTCCAGTAGTACATGTACAGCTGTGTGTGACCGTCGTCAGTCTCCAGTAGTACATGTACAGCTATGTGTGACCGTTGTCAGTCTCCAGTTGTACATGTACAGCTGTCTGTGACCGTCGTCAGTCTCTAATAATACATGTACAGCTGCGTGTGACCGTCGTCAGTCTCAAGTAGTACATGTACAGCTGTGTGTGAACGTCGTCAGTCTCTAGTTGTACATGTACAGCTGTGTGTGACCGTTGTCAGTCTCTAATAATACATGTACAGCTGTGTGTGACTGCCAGGCAAATTGACTGCATAGAAAACGCCTATGGTAGCTTTCCTCTCCCTGCATGCTAATATTGTCATTAGAGGTCTGACACTTGATTAAAGGGACATCAATTAATTCAAGTCTTCTCACCACTCTCTCCTTTTTTGAGACAGGCAGAGTGAGAGGAAAATGGTGCTTCAGCATAAACACATCATCTGTTAGCTGCCGTGTTCAAGTTATATGAACATGTCATCTGTTAGCTGCTGTGTTCAAGTTATATGAACATGTCATCTGTTAGATGCTTCAATATATTTGAACATAGCATCTGTTAGCTGCTGTGTTCAAGTTATAGTTGGGGTTAAGCTGAGGTACGTAGGTTAAGGTTAGGTATTAATTACAACTCAGTGATTTAGGGTTGGGACTCAAGGTTAGGGATTAGGACAAGGTTTATAGTTAGGTCTTACTTTTAAATGGTTCAATGTTTTCAAAAAGTTTAAAAGGTTTATAAAATTAAAAAAAGACATAACTTGACATCAGTTGGTAATTCGAGCCTGCATCCCTGTCCACAAAACCCAACATCAAACTGCCACAATGTATCTAACAATGTATCAATTGCCACTTCTAGATAAAGTCAGAGAGTCAGAGTCGCTTCCCGTATGAAGGCCTGCAGATGCCTTGCTGTGTGCTGAGTTATCCTCTCTGCAGGGATTATTTGAAAGTCATCCAAGGTGCGTTTGTTTTCCGATTCCAAACGGACTGCCTGTCTTTCCCTGTTCCAGTTTGGTGCCATGGTGACACTCACCAATCATTCCGATGCTCTTACCGGGTGCTAATTATACTCATCCCTCCATGACACACACGCACACACACACACGCACACCTGCCTGTGGACGATGATTGACGTCCATCCCAAAACCCACTGAAAACGAATGGAGGTTTTGCGTGAAACCATAAATCAATCAGGTGGGACCTTGAGCTTTTTGACTCATTAATCTTTATGGGGGTTAAATGTCGACGTCAATAACATATTTATGTCGGGCAACATTTCGCACGCTACATCTGTTTCATTGGCACTCAACGGGATTTCAGAAGTGACAAACACTGAAAAGAACGACGATATTGAAACCATTTAGCACATCTAAGAATGGTAAAATCAGACATGATTATTTATGGCTGTCTCGGAACGACAGAATCTGATATAATCATTTATGGCTTTCTTGGAACGGTAGAATCAGACCACTTAGATCTGTCTAGAATTGGTAGAACCAGACAGAACTTACAGAGATTGGAGAGCATCAGCTCGGTTCTGTACAAAACGGATAGGTAGTATGTCAGACAGGGACCGTTTTACTCATTGGGGGATAGTTTGAAAATAAATGCAGTCTACTGTAAGTCACTGTTGAAATCAGGGTGACTTAAGTCATTTGTAGTTGGTTAAATCCTGGTTGTTCAAAAACATTTACATACTGGCGTACACTTCCTGGTTATTTGAACAGTGTTACAAGAAGCAGAAACATTCACCACAGGACAAATTTCATTCTTTAACTCTTTCCAAATCAGTGTTTTTCGTGGCAAGGCCACCCCACCTGGACATCATAAAATGACCAAAAAAAATAGTTTTCATCGTGCATCAAAATTCACGACCGATATTACAATGTAGAATCACGAAAATAATTACAGAAACCATGGCCGTGGTGGAAAATGGTGCAATACAAACTCCTGTCCAAGCTCACACAAAACAAACCTTTTGAAGACCAAGCCGTGATTCCAAAACAATGGTTTAATAACACGATGGACACATGTATGAAACGTAACAGTACAACACTAATGGTAAAGCAATATTCATACGGACAGCGCCAGCGGCTTATCTTTATGTACTTGCTGTGTCTGCGGGTGTGAGGGTAGCTATCGGGCTGCGAATGAGCAGGTGGGCAGCTTTCAGATAGATGGATGTATATACTGTTCATTGACTGCTGTGTATTTACTTCCTTGCAATTCCTTGCACTATAGTAAACGCCCGTTGTTTCCTCTCCAACACCTCTCTCAACAGACCAGACACGAGCCTCAAGTCTATATGTCAGTGCCCCACAACTCTCCACTGTCCCTGACTTACGGCCTTCATTGCTAAACAACACGGCCACAGTAAGTCGGTAGGGAAGGGAGGGGAGGGGAGGGAGGGACGGATAATGGGGGGGGGGGTACTGGGACATAAGAAAAATGTCCTTGAGAAGACACAGGTCGGATAAACGAGCGACGGAGAGAACAGAGGAGAGGAAGACTCAAAAACAAAGATTGGGAGGATCTGTGTGTATCAGGGGGGGACTGATTCGCTGGTCTCTCTTTGGCGGACAGTGTTATTGGTTAATCGGTATGTGTTATTGGTTAATCGGTCTGTGTTATTGGTTAATCGGTCTGTGTTATTGGTCAATCGGTCTGTGTTATTGGTTAATCGGTCTGTGTTATTGGTCAATCGGTATGTGTTATTGCTGAATCGGTATATGTTATTGGTTAATCGGTATGTGTTATTGGTTAATCGGTATGTGTTTTTGGTCAATCGGTATGTGATATTGGTTAATCGGTATGTGTTATTGGTCAATCGGTATGTGTAATTGGTCAATCGGTATGTGTTATTGGTCAATCGGTATGTGTTATTGGTCAATCGGTATGTGTAATTGGTCAATCGGTATGTGTTATTGGTCAATCGGTATGTGTTATTGGTCAATCGGTATGTGTTACTGGTCAATCGGTATGTGTTACTGGTCAATCGGTGGGTTAAAGAGCTGTGCTGTGCGCAAAAAAGAGCCACACACATACTGCAGGCCCCCCCATGCACACACACTTCCTTGACACGCAACATCCAGCCGGAGGACATATGTGGTCACTAAGCCCTTTTTCTCATTGAAAACACACACACAGAAACACACATTAGAGAATCAATGTTACACTATTATGTTTGGTAAACAGCAAATGTGTCTTTCTCAAACACACACACACACACACACATATGAATGAACCCTTAGCCACACACACAACCATCCACACACACAACCATCCACACACAAACACCTAGTGCAATTCCCCGGCCTGGTGATTCCTCGCTGATCTGGGTTTCGGGGGGGGTCAGCCTGACCTTGCTAACAGCTGACTGGGCTTCAACAGTAGGTGTAGGGTGGGCCGTCATTGCAGGGGGAGCGGGGGGGGTCACAGGGACACACATCAGAATCTGTGGTTGCCGTTCTCATTACGGATCGAACACACGTTCCGAGTGGCCAGGCAGGTAACCCGAGTACGTACGCAGGACACGCGTCCTTGTAAGGCAACGCGCTGAATGTGGACGACTCGCTGAGGAAACTGTGACCTACGACGGTTACGGAACGCCCTCGAGCAGAACCCGCTGAGCCCTTCTACCCACAAACATGAACACACACACAAGCAAAGAGAAATGCACGGACACGCTAACGACGCGCATTGTCCTGTCCCGCCACGCCCAACCGTCCGGTTGCGTTCCAACACTCAACCCTGACTGGAAAGTCCCCGTTAACAGGGCCCAGCCAAACGCCACCCTGTGAACCTCCGTCCTTTTCTCTCTTTCCGTTCTACCCATTTCTCTCTCTCTCTACATGTCTTTCTCCATCTCCCTGAGTACGAGTTGACCTCGCCTCCGACCGTATGCTCCGACGGGCCTCTGAGGGCTAGGCAGGTGCGGCTGGGTTTGGGACGGGGGCCTCGGGGACGCCGCCGGGGGGGAGGGGGGGACTGGTCGTTCCGGGTTCAACGATGGCTCCCGAACACTTGTGCCAAGCGGAGACGCACAAGTGCAAAAGGACTTGGACACTCACAGATGTCCACGGGTCAGTGACTCCCTCCAGTGTGTAGCTCAAACATACTCCTTAACGATGGAGGCTCCACGCACGGCCAAACCCGGTAACACACCCTAAACAACCCTAAATCTCTGCACTGACTGCCTCCTACTCATCTCCATACCTGTCATTTACATTACGAGCGCAGGTTCGCGTGCCGGACCCGCCTGGGAATCGAACCCAGAACGCGGGAGTTGTAAAACAACCCACTCACAAACTGAGCTACGACGGACTCTCTCGCTCCGTCCCTCCCTCTCTCCCTCCCTCCCTCCCTCCCGCCTGTCTTCCCTCCCTCTCCCCCGTGCAGACAGGAAATATTCCCACAATGACAGGGCCGTCTATATCTGAGGGTGATATGCCAGCATGGTGGAGAGCTGGTGGAAAGTGAAGGCTTCTGTATTAGCATAATATAACAATAACACTGTGGAGAATGCGGGTGTAGCCATTAGACAAGAAATGGCCTCTCCAACAATAGCTGGCCATTAAGACCGGGTCTTATATCTGTTTTGTCCTGGCCCGATCGGGATGTGTGTGTCAGCGTCTGCCTTTGTGTCAGTGTGCGTATGAGTTTATGGCGACATTGGATGTTCCGGTCCGTGTAGGGTATTTTCCTTGCGTGCGTCCTGACTCCCGCCATATTTTACAGCGGTAATTACAGTGCAGTCGCCGTGGCGCCGAAGTAATAAATACACCGGATTGACCGGCGGGAACATTGCCACCGCTACCCCACAGACTCAGACCAGCGGCGGCGGTGGCACGAGACCCATTACGCGGCACACGGTTTCACATTAGGCCCGGCAAGTTATCGGAACGCTGACACGGCATTTGCGTAACGTCCACAGAACATTCCTCAGACGTTTACACACAATGAATGGATCGTCGACGCGTTCACAGGACGCAGAACAGTAAACATGCAAGAATGCCGTGTACGAACGCCAACACAGGGAATTGAGGGTTGTTCTCCACTCTGTGGAATGTCCCGACAGCCACCCCAGCTCAGACAATGAGACGTGCACGCAAGAAAATGGAATATGGTTGCAGCTGAAAGGGACGTCATTTGCAAGTTCGCAAGTAATAATACTAGAACTCGGTGGGTTACGTGAATTATTTGATTGTAATGTGTAATATGTGAGTTACGCAAAATTTACTGATTGGAAAACTCCAAGAGTGATCACTTCAAGCGTGCTGAAATCCGAATGTCCAGTTCGAAATGAGGGCACTAAGGCAATCCGTGCTTTTAACAGCAATTTCCAAAAATTCTCCTTATATTGAGCCTATTTGCTCTGAAGAAAAGTTGGAGCTTTCGAAGCATTTGAGTCCAATTATGCAATAACTGCCTTGTTTCCCTTCAAAACAATCCAATCATCCCAAACTAATTGCACAATTATCACATAAAACTGGCCGCAGTAAAAGAAGAGCTCACAATGTTAGCCAATCACTGTACATCTATCACATAAAACATTTTAAACCAGCCACACACTGTGGGGACTAATAGGATGAGGTAATTTCCCATTTCCTCGCAAAATATGATAATTATAGCAGCAAAATCAAGCATTCTTGGCCTTGGAGGGAAAATGAATAGAACACACATTTGTTTTTTAACCCTAAGAACGTATGTTGTTCTCAGATATCTCACCTCAGTCCGGTGTCCTGCACTACCTCATCCAAAAACAGTCCCCATTGCCCCTCAACCTCATGTTAGTCCACCTTTTTATTAGGTCACCAAACAGTATCAGACCCAACCATGAACACCCCAGAGTAGTCTGGGAACGTGTCGTCATTCAATTCCACTGACCACAAGTGTATCATGAATTCATCTGACCAGCTAAATGTGTCTCTGGGTTTGTTACGGAAACACACACACAGCTTAACAAGTACACACTGAACACCAAGAAGCACCACAGAGTCAGTAGCTTCAAAGCCCAGACGAAGGGCCAAGTGAATAGCTCAGGCAAAACGGCTCGGCCAGTGGCCACGGTGAAAGTCACACAGAGTCGTAAAAGAGGGAGGAGGTTTTCACACGGTGCCCCACCTTGAGTTCAAATTACCAGGACCAGTCCACATGTTCACGTAACGCGTCGACACATCCCATCCCAATCTGAGCCCGGCCGCGTGGCGCGGCCGGGGGGGTAGTAGTCCTCTGCCTTGCGGACTCGCGTTTCACAACAGAGCTGGTGCGCAGCAGGGAAGCAATGGATTTGCAGGAGGTTAAATTGCGTCCGAGAGAAACCAAACGCCGCCGCACGTTTAGAGCAACCTGGTTGTGTCAAAAAAAGTAGAGTCATTTGGCCCCGGAGGTGATTCGGTTCTCTGCTGAGAAGTTGGGGCATAACCAGAGCGGGGAGAAAAGCCTCATTGTGTCACGTTGCCGTCTGGCTGGTACCGAAACAGACAGCTCGGGGAGCCTTGACCCCTTGACCCCTTGCCCCCTGGAGTTCTATAACCCAGTGATCAGCTCTGCTAACCTCCATACAACAAGACACATGCTAGTGTCCCAGCTTGATCAATACACGCGCAACACAACACCTCTACTCCTTCCAGGTACTACTCCCAACTCCCACCGTACCCGCCGGGGTCCTGTTACAGTGAGGTCATAGGGGTTTCCGTGTTCCGGCGATCATGTATATGCACTGGTGATTTTTCCGCGCGCACGTGCCATTGAACGAAACTAGACCAACAAACGCGATGATGACTCAGCAGAAAGAACGAACCGGATGACAGGTGAACCATCCGTCAGAGAGGGAAAGGCAAGAAGAAAGAGAAAGATACACTGATACATATAACCTTGTGTGTGTGCGCGTGTGTGCGTGTGGGTTGACTCACCTGGCCTTTTTTCTAACTTTCGCCCTCGATTGCCACATAGCCTGACCTTTGATATGAGCAATAGTATTTGCTTCTGGCACAGGGACTTGTTGGCCTTGGGGCAGGGTTTCCTCTTGCTGGGCACCTGCCTGTTGGCTTGGGGGTCCTTCACCTCCCGCCGCTGCCGGATCAACGAGCTGGCGAGTGCCGCCATCTTGCCGCCTGCGCCCGCTCTTCAACGAGTTGTGGTCGGGGGGAACCGTGGGCCGCCCCCCTGCCCTTTTACCCAGGGCCACGGAGCACCGCCGGCGGCGATCACCCAGAATCCCTTGAGCCAACCTTGCCTAGGTTGTCATGGAAAAAGGTCAATGTGTTATGTCTACAAATTTTCAGGGGGGTGAATTGTGTTTTCCGAGCGGAGGCCGGGTGTTGGGGGGTGGGGGGTGGTGGGTGGGGGTGGTCACCAGAGGATTCTCGCTGGTGGATGGAGGAAGACGAACCCCACCGCACAGAGAGCGGGAGGTGGAGAATAAAGATATGTACTGATGAAGGGGGTCCTGGAAAAAGGATCCACTCCAAGTGGCTCGATGTGGGCTGCTGGAGGTTCAATTGAGGCTGCTGGCTGTTGTTGTTCCTGGTTGTTCCTGGTTGTTCCTGGTTGTTCCTGGTTGTTCTTGTTCAGGTGTTGGTCTGGTATGTCACCGTCCCTCCAGCACCAAGGAGGCAGGACCATAGAAAAATCATGTTTTCTTTTTCTTGTACACAGAAAACCGTGGGCGAGTAAAACCACTATGCCAGTGTCCTTTAAGTGTGTCCCAAGTGGGGTGCTCCGTCCTGGGCCAAATGTCCATCCATGACCCCCTCGTTTCCCTGGAGCTCCAGCTTAGTTTCACTCAGCTCTGTCAGGATGAGAGAGAATTTGCCTAATGACTAAATGACATGAAGACAGAGACCCGTAAATGCCCCCCCCTCCCCTGTTCCTGTGCCCTCCACACACTTAATTCAGTCTGGACGGGAAACAAGGGTTTGTTTAAATGAACAAAACAACACACTGAAAAATGATGAACCGCCGCTGCCTGCCAAAACCACAAATCACCACTTCCTTTCTTCGGCGGTCCTTAACAATCTCCCCCGAAGAAAAAAGAAAAAGAGACCAAATTAAACGCGGGGACGTCCGATTTGAGATATCAGCTCCAGAAGAAAGGTGGTTTGAAGAGAGGCTGACGGACAGACGGACAGACGTCAGCAGTATCTTCTCTTCTTTTCAGGCTCCCCTGGCGTAACCCCTTTTCTTAACCTACCCCCGAGAGCCAGGGGGAGAGAGGGAGAGAGAGAGAATAGGAAAAATGGGGGAGAGAATCAAACATTTGTAAAGCTCTCAGATAGAGGTGACATTCATGTGCGAGAAAGAGAGAGATGATGAAGAGAGGAGAGCGAGGGAGAGAGAGGGGGGAGGCATGCAGTGCTCCTGCTGTCCGTCCTCCCCTCGGATCTCGAACTCCGCGCGGCATTTTAGCTGAAAGACCCGCCAGCTGAGTGACCTTCATACACTCCTAGAAGGGGACGGAGAAGGAGAGAGGGACAGATGGAAGGACGGAGGGATGGAGGTGACAGGTTGTCTCTTACGGTGCAGGGGCGGTCCACAGGCTAGGGGCCGGTTAGGTCCGTTCAGAAAGCGGGCTGTCCTCTGTTCGGGGCTGGTCCACTCTGACTGCTGCTTCAAAACGCACCGGTGCCTCTCCGCCTCACGTCTCGACTCGCTCTCTGTGTACGAGAGAAGGAAACTACGTGTGTGTGTGTGAAGAGGAGTGCGTGTGTGTGCCTCTCGATCTCCAGAGCTAGGAACCTCTCCATTTGAATGCGCGCATTTGAGAGCATGTGTGGAGAGGCAGAGTCCGTGCGACTCTCTCTCTGTCTCTCTGTCTTTCTTTCTCTCTCTGTCTCACTCTGTCTTTCTCTCTCTCTCTTTCCCTCTCGTTCCCTGCTCACAGGGCATTACAGAGCCAGCAATAGCAACATGCTTGAAATGTTCTCTCTCCCTTTATCTCTCTCACTACCTCTCTCCTTTACTTTTTTCCACTCCCCCTTTAATCACTCTCCACTTCCCTAAACCCTCACTCCTAACGTGTCATTCCAAAAGCTCCTACCCTGTCCATGGTTTAAAATAAAATCCCTCCCTCACTTCACCCTCTTCCTTCCTTCCCATCTCCATCGTTGTCTCTCGTTCCTCAACCCCTCGTGTTCCCTCCTGCGTTGTGGGCTTAAAGAGACAAACATTGAGGAGATGCCAGTGACTTCTAGTCTGTCAGACAGACGCGCTGAATCAGACGAGACAGAGAAATAAACACAGACAGACAGGCTTAGTTAAGACATAGAGATGAACACAGACAGACAGGCTTAGTTAGGACATAGAGATAAACACAGACAAACACACTTAATTAGGACAGAGAGATGAACACAGACAGACAGGCTTAGTTAGGACATAGAGATGAACACAGACAGACAGGCTTAGTTAGGACATAGAGATGAACACAGACAGACACAGTTGGGACAGAGAGATAAACACAGACAAACACACTTAATTAGGACAGAGAGATGAACACAGACAGACAGGCTTAGTTGGGACAGAGAGATGAACACAGACAGACAGGCTTAGTTAGGACATAGAGATGAACACAGACAGACAGGCTTAGTTAGGACAGAGAGAAAAACACAGACAGACACACTTAGTTAGGACAGAGAGATGAACACAGACAGACAGAAATAAGAGACATCCCAACAGGATAGAGAGGCAGAAAGTCAGACCGACACAGACAGACAAGACAGGACAGAGAGACAGTCAGACAGACAGGCTGAGTCAGATAGGACAGTGTCACACATGGTAGCAACACCAATATAACGTCCTAGACAGACACACACACACACATATATATATATATGTATATATCTGCAGTGGGGAGAACAACTATTTGATAAACTGCCGATTTTGCAGGTTTTCCAACTTACAAAGCATGTAGAGGTCTGTAATTTTTTATCATAGGTACACTTCAACTGTGAGAGACAGAATCTAAAACCAAAATCCAGAAAATCACATTGTATGATTTTTAAGAAATTAATTAGCATTTTATTGCATGAAATAAGTATTTGATCACCTACCAACCAGTAAGAATTCCGGCTCTCACAGACCTGTTAGTTTGTCTTTAAGAAGCCCTCCTGTTCTTCACTTATTACCTGTAATAACTGCACCTGTTTGAACTTGTTACCTGTAGAAAAGACACCTGTCCACACACCCAATCACTCAGACTCCAACCTCTCCACAATGGCCAAAACTAGAGAGCTGTGTAAGGACATCAGGGATGTCAAGTTTTCCAATGACCATCTGAATGATCCAGAGGAGGAATGGGAGAAGGTCATGAGGTCTGACGAGACAAAAGTAGAGCTTTTTGGTCTAAACTCCACTCGTCGTGTTTGGAGGAAGAAGAAGAATGAGTACAACCCCAAGAACACCATCCATACCGTGAAGAATGGAGGTGGAAACATCATTCTTTGGGGATGCTTTTCTGCAAAGGGGACAGGACGAATGCACTGCATTGAGGGGAGGATAGATGGGGCCAAATATTGCGAGATCTTGGCCAACAACCTTCTTCCCTCAGTAAGAGCATTGAAGATGGGTTGTGGCTTGGTCTTCCAGCATGACAACGACCCGAAACACACAGCCAGGGCAACTGAGGAGTGGCTTCGTAAAAAACATCTTAAGGTCCTGGAGTGGCCTAGCCAGTCTCCAGACCTGAAACCAATAGAAAATATTTGGAGGGAGCTGAAAGTCCGTATTGCCGAGCGACAGCCCTGAAACCTGTAGGATCTGGAGAAGGTCTGTATGGATGAGTGGGCCAAAATCCCTGCTGTAAACAAAGGTTTCTATACCAAATATTAAGTTCTTATTTTCTGATGTATCAAATACTTATGTCATGCAATAAAATGCTAATGAATTACTTAAAAATCATACAATGTGATTTTCTGGATTTTTTTTTTGATTCCGTTTCTCACAGTTGACGTGTACCTATGATAAAAAATTACAGACCTCTACATGCTTTGTAAGTAGGAAAACCTGCAAAATCGGCAGTGTATCAAATACTTGTTCTCCTCACTATATATATATATAGATAAGGTATTTACAGGTGAATAATTATCAATCAGAACATACTCCCACACTTACTCTACACACTCTCATATGTATTTGCTCTTCTACAAGATCTATTTAAATCACAAGTATTATTCAACTCATCCACTAAATCGATTTACATCACCAGGGGATTCAATTATTCCATAATGTCTATTGAGAACATCAAGGGGATGTTTTCTACAACCTCTAATCTAATAAGTATGGCAATTCAGCTCTTCTAAATCGATTCAGAACATTAGAGGACTTTTCTACAAGATCTATTACATTTTAATGGTTTGTTATTTCGTTTGTTGCTCATATCAATAGCAATTTACAGGAGCCTTGCTCAAGGGCAAAACAGAAGATGTATTTTTCCTCGTTGGCTTCAACATTTTGGTTACTGGCTAAAACAGTCTTTGGCCATAGTCATTCTGCAATCCCTTTAGCATCTCTTCTACTCATTGTGGGGATTGAACTCTTCTTAAGCCCCCATTCAAGTCATAATGAGAGTCAACTCTTCTTCAACAACCACTCTCATCATTAAAGGTATTCAACTCCTCTTCAAAATCCATTCAACAACAACGAACCACTTTGGCGATACAAAACAATACAAACGCAGATGTAAGCGTGTTGTTATGTAGCAATATCAGTTTCACTGTGCTAATGACAATCAAACATAAGTCCTGGGGTGGATTACCCAAAGTCGAACCTGCTTGGGTTGCTTTCTTTGTTATTTCGTTTTTACAAAGACCAGCGGGGGGCACAGAAAAGTAAACCCAGCAGGAAGCTCAGAGAAACCCCGGCAAGAATTCCCTTCCTGAATTCCTGAGCTTACAATCAGACAGACGCACAAGCACGCCCCTGCACACACACACACACATATTGGAGTGGGTTTGCTGTGAAACCAAAATAACCAATTCCACACGTTCCTCCACAGCACCCCATCTAACTCTTCCTCCCCCGCGCCTCCCCCTCTCTTTCCAATTCCCTTCTGCTCCTCCCCCTTTCCCTCTTGGGCTGCAGGAGTTAGCGTGAAGGCTCCACCCGAGAGCACTCGGCACCGACACCAGCACGCGGAAGGCGTCGCTGGATCGGAGGGACGCCGGCCCTCGCGTGGTTAGCGGTTAGCGCAGTGGAGCTCTTTTCAAAACTGGAAGTGGAAAGAGCCACACAACTCAGTCCAGACCTGCCAATGCATGCTGAGCGCCAGGAAACAGAGAACATGCTGGGAGGCTATAATATATGAATGTGCTCTGGAGAGAGCGGACCGCGTGTTTCGATGTGTGTCCGCTTCGAAGCTGTGAAATCCCCCAGCGTGACACAACCGGGTTGCCCTAACCAGACATTACACACAGCTCTCCGGAACGCTTCTTACCCACCCCGGGGGGAATCGCACCCACAACTTTGTCAAGCTACTCCTCCCTAGTCCTTCCATGTAACTCTCCCCAGTCCCTCAACCACACACGCTGGCCCAGTTCTTTCTCCCCACCGCTCCTCTAACTACTCCCTCGTCAACGCCTCCCACACCCTGGCAAGGCAGAGGCAGCCGGTAACGTCTTCATTCTCTAATCCTCCATCGTTATGTAAGGGTGGAGACACAGTGTGTGGCTGGTTTGGTATTTCTGAACCTACACCCCCCCCCCCCCCCATTCTCCATATTAGACAACCTCAGCTTGTGTCAGGGTGTCCTAATACGGATGTAGTAATGCCAGCCTTTCAGTCTTTTATCCGTTCACACTAAGGAAGCCTGTGAGTCTGTGTGTCCATATCATTTTACTATCTCCACTGCCTGAGAGTCCATCATGTCACGTCCTCCATCATTAACCACATTCACTGCTGGTTAGAGCACTGTGTTTGTGGATGTTCAGTCGGTGAGGAGACTTCCCACTCACTATGGCATGATGAGGTTGAACAAAAAGGCTCTTTCCTCTTTGAGTCAATCAATTGCCAAATTAACATTGAGCGTTAAAGCACTCTATATACCAGCTGACACTAAAACACTATTTAACAATTAGTACTGAAACCCTCTATTTATCGACAAGCACTAAAACAGTATAGTTATTGCCTGAAGGTCATAGGAGATTCGCTCTCCCACTATCACAAAACATTATTTCAACTCGCCCGTTGGCTCGCGGTTCCAAACTATTATTTGCCTGTCAGACACATTTTACAAAAAGATACATTTACATAGTCTAATAAGAATAGAGGAGGGAACCGTTTTTTTTACTAAGACAGGCACATTTTTTATGCACAATCATACTTCATCTAGCAGGGTTGTAATATATATATATTTTTTAACCTAACCTTGTTCTATCTGTGATTGTAATGTAAAAAAACCCAAGGCATGAATAAATTGGTTGGTAGAGGATGCGGAGAACATTCCATCCTTCTTCTCGAGTGTCGGGTGATTCTTGTGGAGCGGACCTGTGCGGGAACTCTACTCCACTGTAGTTCATGAGGAGGTTCATGCGAGGTGATTGTGGGATTTGAAGCCTAGAGGGGCCGTGTCTGAGAGAGAGATTAGTCTGTGACCCCAGGGACCTCTCCAGAGGAAATCCCATTCAGGCACACTGGGGAGACACAACCCAAGGCTCATCATCGCAACCCGCACAGGACGTTCTCACACACACTCACACACTCCCCAGAGAGGATCATCTTTTTTTTTCACACAGAAACATCCTTTGATTAGTGGCATGTAAGTGTCGATTTGGCTCAGGGTCACTTGGGGGAGGTTAAATGGTTCAATCCTGTCTGCTACTGGTACCGTTTAAAGGAGTAGGTCACCCAAATGAGAAAAAACTAACCCTAACCATTACCATGTAAGGAATGGACAAAGGATGGATGCTTTGGTTAACTCTGTAAATGCTAACGTTTTCGGCACAAATCCTATTGAAGTCCTGCTACCTATTATAGGATGGACGCAAACCCCACTATTGCATGAGAGTCACAATAAACGCCCAAGAGAGAGAGCTGGTAGATCCCGGAAGATCCTGGAGGCAGCCAGCCGGCCCATCTTTGCCAATGTACAGCAATACCACATCAGGCATATAATGACCGAAGCAATACCACATTAGGTATATAATGACCGAAGCAATATCACATCAGGTATATAATGACTGAAGCAATATCACATCAGGTATATAATGACTGAAGCAATATCACATCAGGTATATAATGACCAAAGCAATATCACATCAGTTGTTCCCATATCAGAAAGATGAATGTGACCTTATGTTAGCATAACAAGGTATTCTTGACTGACTTTGCAAACTAATGACATCATTGTCATATTACAATGTACATTCCACTACGTGATGATGATGGAGAAATTATCTTTGACCAAACATTTGCTTTAGTAAGACTGTCTTGTTTCCAAGCCTCTGAAGTCTAATTAAGAATAAACTGTAATTAACTCCAATTGAATGTAATTTGGCCTATCATAAATATAACTGTGTAGTCTATAAAATGTTAGTGTTTATGGCAATGATGCGAGTGATGGAGGTGCGGTCCATGAATTGGTACCAAAATACTGATTACCGTCATTGCCATACCACAAGTCAAACAATGTGTCAACGCGTCATTTAGGGTGAACTGTCCCTTTAAGGGAGCATGAAAGTGTACCGGTGACATTAATAGTTATTCACAGAACCCGCCATCTCCCAAATTCCCTTCCGGTCTAATATGTGAGCCCCCTGCTCCCCCTCTTCCTCCATCCCTCCCCCTCTTCCTCCATCCCTCCCCCTCTTCCTCCATCCCTCCCCATCCCTCCCCCTCTTCTCTCGGTCCCTTTTAGCCTTAAGCCCCACAATACCCCATCCTTTTCCTGAGCCCTCCTGATTCTAATCTGCGGTTGGAGATGAATGGGACGGAATAGAGGCAAAGAGGATAGGGAGGGGAGGGAGGGAGGGGAGGGAGGGGAATCTGTGTGGCAAAGATTAACATATTAACATATTAACATAACACTTCATCTGTGCAGATCCAAAAGAAATTCCTCACCCCTCCGTAGCCACAAGAGAAAAATATAGAGCGGGAGGGAGGGAGAAAAAGGAGGGGTAGAAACCGAGTAAGAGAGACCGGTGTGGGGAGAGGGAGAGGTAGAAAGGGAGGGAGAGAGAGGGGGAGAAAAGGGGCGAAACCGAGGCCAAAGGCTAAGTCCACAGCATGTTTTATGGTTGGAGAGGAAGAGGAGGTGTAGAGGGAGGACAAGGGGGGAAGGATTGCCATGGAGATTCCGGGGAGCCGCTAGGAAGGGAGGACAGAGGCGGAGATTGGACAGGAACGCTTGCGAATGCACAACGCCCGCTTCCGCTAATCTGTGTGGGAACCGTGTCAAGTCGGCATACTGTATTTACACGTGAAGACCCAGCGCGGTTCCCAAATGACCCCCGTCTTCCTGATGAAGTGTGTTCCTTTTAACCAGGCTAATCAAAACTAGACTAGTATTTAGGGCATGGAGTGCCACTTGGCACACAGTCACAGGCTATGGGACATTCACATTCACACACACATAACAGTAATCAGCCGTGGACAAATTGGTTCACACGCATATAGAGGACTTTAAAGTGTTACTGAACCAACGATTCTCCAAGGCTGTTACATGTAAACTAGGGGTCTCAAACCGGTTCCACGGAGGGCCGAGTGTCTGCAGGTTTTAGTTTTTTTCTGTAAATTGGTCCCAGGTTTAGACCTAAATAGCCAGATGAGGGTAGACCTAACCAATCAGTGACATAATTAATCAATCAAGTACAAGGTGAGAGTGAAAACCTGCAGACACTCGGCCCTCCGTGGAACCGGTTAGAGACTGCTGGCGTAAACAGTCACACGCCGTACGATCATCAATGAAACAAACACAGCCACTAGGCCATAAATCCAGAAGTGAGAGTGTGTGTGTGTGACGCCACGGCGGCTAGCGGAGTTGGGAAAGCAGCCTACTATAAATCCAGAGACAGATACACCCGTCGATAAGGCTAAATTACAACCCTTCACCGACGCTTTGCCTGAGTCAAATAACACCGTAACACACGAGCACCTGCGTCAAGCTAGGCTTGTTCGCCTGGCGTCACTCCGGGATGAGTAACCCACGGACAAGGATTGATATCGAAAACACGCCCGAAAGGGAGCGTTTAATAGACATATAATTCAGCGCACGTAACAGTCAAGGTTCGCAAGGGGCCCGTTCCCATTCTCTCCCTGGCGCCCTTCTGGTCTCCTTAGCCTGCTAGCTCTCTATCCATGTAACAGTCAAGGTTCGCAAGGGGCCCGTTCCCATTCTCTCCCTGGCGCCCTTCTGGTCTCCTTAGCCTGCTAGCTCTCTCTCCGTCATTCCTCTCTCGCACTCTTTCTGTATTCCCGCCGTGTTCTCTCTACGTCCCACTCTCCCTTCATTCCTCTCTGACGTCATCATCGACGTCTTGCTCAGGCCGGGTTCACCCAGGATGCGCTGTAGGTAGAACATGTCCTCCTTTAAAATAAACCATCCACGGAGTACCTTGCCTACTCACACTAGACATCGTTTCTCCTGCCTCATTAACTGCCAGCTCCGTTATGGTAATGTGTTGTGGTCTGGCTGGCTTTCCGAATTTGACGGATGACGGAGCGCGTCCCCGGCGGTGGCCCGTCTCCCTCACGTCCGGCCAACCGGGGTGCTGAGGAGGCGCTCACGTGCACACGCTTCCGCCTCGCAGTCCGCCGGTCTCTAGTTCTAGCCTTAATCCGCTACAAGTTGGTCCCGGGTCGAAGCAGCAAGTGGGAACTGCCCCTGGAGACACTGCAACCGGAGCGCTATGTTGTGTCACCTCCGTTTTGTCACCTCAGGTACTACTGTTACAAAAATGTTTTCTGAAAAATGTGTGGCGTTATTTTTGGTACCTATTCCTTCAAGTAATAACAAACATCTGCATTTCTTCTGCTTTGATCCTTGAGAATGTGTTCTCTCCTTACTTACCCTTCTCCCTTGTGAAAAACACATGGGTCCTCTACCAGGAAGTTCATTACAGCTTGATTTAAACCAATTATTTATAATATTTGAGCTGGGTATTTTCAGACATTATTTTCAGACAATCTTATAGCCATTTTCACATTATGTTTAAGAATGTTTTTGTCTCATTACAGTAATGTGTTCTTTGACCAGCCCCCAAATAAGTGTGTGGGTCACTTATTGTTGATACCTCAGTGAAACAGGAAGCCACAGATTAACACTTAATGTTTTGACTATGACATGAAAATACTTTTAGACTTGTTTCATAACATTTCAGTAAGTGCCAATTGTAATGAATCTTCCTCTACAGAACAGAAACATGTATCCTACACTACAGAACAGAAACATGAATGACTAAAACTAAAACATATTCTAACAACACTCAGACGGACAATACGGAATAGCACATGAATAGCACATTAATGATTGAATCCATCTAAACCAATTTCTGCATGACAAAACCCAGAGCTTTCGACTACACATCTTTGGAAACAGCGAGTCAGGCTAGGATGAAATCTGACAGAATAAAGCCTGGGGCAGAAGGATGAGTAGGGTAATATCAGAGATGGTTGGGAGACGGTGGAACAGAGGAAATTTCTGAGAGAACTGTACCTAGAGGCCGATAGGAGACACCTCAAACAGGCCAACCAGAGCCGTGAATGGATCTATGTGTGGCGTCAAGCACTCCACCCATCTATAAAAGCAGTTCAAGGCTTTTCAACACTCCTCCCCTGTTAAACCAGCCAGTTGATAGCCAGAAATGAGGGGAACCCAATATTGAGCAAGCCTCAGTACATCAGTGTTCATCCAAAGTGAACACATTAACTATCTAGTGCATTACTTTGGATGGGAGGGCGGTGGTCAAGGTGGACAATGCATAAGGGTTAGGGTGTCATATGGGAGGCAGTCCAGTTTCTCTATGTAGTCAGGCGTGTTAGACTGGAGATCCAAGAACGAGCCACTGGGTCTCTTCACAGTACCCACCGTAAACTGGCTAGAGGGAGTCACAGTCTCTGTCTGTTTCCGAAGGGCTTGGGTGGTGTTGGGATTTAGTGGCACGTTTCCAGAACTTTCCAGCCACGCCAGCCGCCGATAGCATGCAGCTTATCTTCCCCGAAGCCGACGCTACGTCGCTTCCTTCTTCCAACAACTAGAACAGAGCCTTTCTTGTGAGAGAGGTACTGTAGCAAAACACTGAAACAATAAACGGATCAATGGTTTTGTCCTCTGTTCACGTCCCTGTCCGACTGAGGGCGGACCATGGGATGGGGGGGGGTTGCGCAAAGAAGAGATGTGGGGGGAGGGGAGAGGAAAATGACATTTGTTGATGGAGAGGAGTTATGGAGGCTGTCGGGTTGAAGAGGGACACAGCATTAGCCACACTTCAACCAGCTGAGAAGAGGAGGACTGGAGAACATCTACTAGAACAGGGGAAGACTGGCTGATGGTTTAAATACTTAAAGAGACAAAAAGAGAGAGAAGGAGTGAGATACACAGAGAGAGAGAGACATGAGAGAGAAGAGAAGAAAGAGAGGCGAGAGAGGAAATGGAGAGAAAGAAATAGGCACAGAGAAGGAGAAAGAGGGGAAAGGACAAACAGAGACAGCAAAAGAGAGAGCAGAGAGAGAGATTCAGGGAGACACAAAAAGAGAGAGAGTGAGAGAGAGAGAGAAGAAAGAGAGAAAGGAGATAGACAGAGAGAGGCAGAAAGCATTTAGGTGAGTTAAGAGAAAGAAAAAAGATGAGAGGTTGAGAGAAATGAAAGAGAAAATAAAAAGATTGAGATAAAGAGAGGTGTGCGGGATTGTAAGCGTGTGCACAACCGTGTATATTTATCTTGCTTGTTTGTCCGAGAGTTTCCTTTTAGGGCTGTAATATAGGTGTTTGGAGAGTATAGTTCCATTTAATGTAGTGTGTTTGTCTTCTTATACTATAAATAACGTCTCTTTCTACTCCCTTCCGGTCCCCCCCCCCACTTTATAAGCCTCTCATCCCAAGATATCTTCTCTTGCATTTCCAAAAGCAGCCGATGAGAGTGTCGATATGCTAATTAAGAATGCATTCTGAAAATTAGCTTTATTTCTATATTTTCAATGAGAGCATTGCAAGGGGGAGTTATATAACGGCATTATAACATGTCTATGGAGCTTACCGTGACAAGGCTTTTTAGGGAGGAGATTAAATGGGTGATGCTTGGTATACTGATGATATCAGAGGAAGAATGGCTGTGTTTGTTAAGGACAAGCTAGAAATAGACACTGACGAACACATGCCAGTGCAAACATACATACAAGTGCCAAAGGCTAAGTAAGTTGACTATTTACAATGTGTTAGTACAGGTACACTCAGGTTAATATAAAGGCAACATGGTCATCACAGTTTATTGTCTGGTCAAAAGGGTTTAGGGTTGTAGAGGTAGTCTGGTCATAATGGTTTATTGTTATAGAGGTGGTCTAGTCATAAGGGTATAGTGTCATAGAGGTAGTCTGGTCATAAGGGAATAGTGTTATAGAGGTAGTCTGGTCATAAGGGTTTATTGTTATAGAGGTAGTCTGGTCATAAGGGTATAGTGTTATAGCGGTAGTCTGGTCATAAGGGTATAGTGTCATCAAGGTAGTCTGGTCATAAGGGTATAGCGTTATAGAAGACGTCTGGTCATTATGGTATTGTGTTCTAGAGGTAGTCTGGTCATGACGGTTTAGTGTTATAGAGGTAGTTTGGTCATAAGGGTATAGTGTTATAGAGGTAGTCTGGTAATAACTGTTCAATGTAATAGAGGTAGTTTGATAATAACTGTTTGGTGTTATAGAGGTAGTTTGGTAATAAATGTTTAGTGTAATAAAGGTAGATTGGATATAATGTTTAATGATGCAGCAGGTAGCCTTGTGGTTTGAAAATGTTTAGTGTTTTAGAAGCAGTCTGGTAATAACTGTTCAATGTTATAGAGGTAGTTTGATAATAACTGTTTAGTGTTATAGAGGTAGTTATAGAGGTAGTTTGGTAATAACTGTTTAGTGTTATTAAGGTAGTCTGGTCATAAGGGTATAGTGTTATAGAGGTAGTCTGGTAATAACTGTTCAATGTAATAGAGGTAGTTTGATAATAACTGTTTAGTGTTATAGAGGTAGTTTGGTAATAAATGTTTAGTGTAATAAAGGTAGTTTGTTAATAATGTTTAATGATGCAGCAGGTAGCCTTGTGGTTTGAACATCTGATCAGAAACCAAAAAGTTGCTAGATGAAATCCCAGAAGCTGGCAAGGTAAAAAACAGACCTACAGATAGACAGTTTACCCACAGTTTCTCCCCAGATAAGTAGGATTGTTTGCTAATCACACCAAAGTAAATGTTAAGTCATCTTTCCTATTTCATACATGCTCGCCTGAATAGCCAGAATGAGTCTTAAAGTATTGTCATTATTGTCCAAAAAAGTGTGGATGTTGAGAATTCTGGGGGGGCGGGTTGGGCTGGTGGAGCAAGACGAGGCTCTACCTAATTCTCTCTCTTTTGCCCCCTCGTCTCTTTCATCTTCCTTTCTTTCCCTCTGTTTAGAGTTCCCCCTCTTTCATCTTCCTTTCTTTCCCTCTGTTTAGAGTTCCCCCTCTTTCATCTTCCTTTCTTTCCCTCTGTTTAGAGTTCCCCCTCTTTCACCTTCCTTTCTTTCCCTCTGTTTAGAGTTCCCCCTCTTCCTCTTTTACCTCAGGCAGTCCCTGAGCCGCATGCTACCTGAACACGAGGAACCACGTCACCGCTGCAGTGCAGGAAGACGTCTTCATCCATCCTAAGGCATCCTCCTACCAATTAGCTAATTCCCCTCTTTCCAGCCTGTCAATTACGCCCCCCCCCCCCGATGTGAAACCTCTCACACTTTGTCTCATCGCTCCTTCCTATCTGTTGGAAATCAAATTGGCCGCGTGGTCTTTGACGGTGTAGACGACAGGGCGGCGTCCATGGGCGTGCTTCGGCTCTCACATTATACAGTCCATTGCAGTAGGTGATCAGGAGCAGCGATACCAATGATGCGAGCATGCAAACAGGCTTTCATTGAATCAGATGGACGGCGGATTACAAGGTTCTGCGACGGATCGAAAGGAAGATTTCCTGTGTGATGACTGATGTAAAAAATGAACTACGATATTACTCATACACCGTTGAGTGGGAGGAGCCTGCGTTGATTGACCACTGATTCTGCTTATGAGGGAGGAGCCTAAAGGCAACCAGCTGTTAGAAGAAGCTGTGACTAAGAGGCAAAGCAAGAGCAATAAATCAGGCAAAAAAGAAATTGGCAGGCCGCCTTGGTATGGGGGGCAATAAGAGTTTCAAATTAAAGTTTGCCATCTTCTTATTTTTAATTCTACCATTATTTGACCAGTTAAGTGAAAATGCATTCTTATTTTCAAGAATGAACTGGGAGCAATTTCAGTTAACTGTCTTTTAGTTAACACACATTTTTTGCCCAAAAAAAACAGAACCATATACCTCCAGTTTACTGGCCAAATCTCCAGGATCCCTTGCTGCTCGAAAACGTTTGCTCATAATGAACTCTAATGAGCAGAGACATAAGGACCACTTCCTTATCTTTAATATCTCCCATATAACTAAAAACAGGAGTGTTAACCAATTGGATAGTTGCTCCGTCACTACTGGGCGGGAGTGGCCCTGAGGCAAACACCTAAAGTGGGGCAAAAAAGTACTTAGTCAGCCACCAATTGTGCAAGTTCTCCCACTGAAAAAGATGAGAGAGGCTTGTAATTTTCATCATATGTACACTTCAACTATGACAGACAAAATTAGAAAAAAAATCTCACGATACATGGCCCCATTCATTCTGTCCTTTACACGGATCAGTCGTCCTGGTCCCTTTGCAGAAAAACAGCCCCAAAGCATGATGTTTCCACCCCCATGCTTCACAGTAGGTATGGTGTTCTTTGGATGCAACTCAGCATTCTTTGTCCTCCAAACACGACAAGTTGAGTTTTTACCAAAAAGTTCTATTT
>JACXGK010004435.1:0-38285 GCA_016801125.1 Novumbra hubbsi
AACCAAGCTGCTCCAGTCAGAGTGTTTGTGTGTCCACATAGCCTCAGAAACCAAGCTGCTCCAGTCAGAGTGTTTGTGTGTCCACATAGCCTCAGAAACCAAGCTGCTCCAGTCAGAGTGTTTGTGTGTCCACATAGCCTCAGAAACCAAGCTGCTCCAGTCAGAGTGTTTGTGTGTCCACATAGCCTCAGAAACCAAGGATGGGTCGCCATATTTCCATAACAGGCCACACCCACATTTGGTTTCTCAGGATACACGGAATTTGCCATTGCTAATCCTGTTACCACATTGTTACCTCAACCTTTCAGAGCAACATGACTGGAGCACATATACATATGTGCAGGTAAACAGCAGCTAAACTAGCAGATAGGGCATCTGACCAGGAACCAAACGTTGGCCAGATCGAATTCCTGAGGGCGACACGCTCTATTCCTGAGCAAGGCACTTAACCCCAACTGCTGAGCATGGTTGGGGTTAAGAAATGTCTTCGCTGGACCTGGTGTTTCGTAAACATTCAGCATGAAGGATGTTTCTTAATCTGAAGCCCTGAAACAAGCCCATTTGGAGGTTAGCGTCTGAGGGCGGTGGTAGGAGCTCTCTCCCCGGTGCGTCCATCGCCTCATCACACACCGTCCCACCCCGCGTTCCTTCAGGACATTCCTACTCAGCAGGCAAGTGTACCTGGTAGGGGCCCCACCCAGCTTCCACGCTGTCCTTATTAACTCAGCGGGAGGTCACATTGACCCCTGACCCATGACACTGCCCTCTGGTGATGCCTACTTTGATCCCATTGAGACCGTAGACATTAGTGACCAGTCGTACGTGGTTAATCATTACTCTGTTGGAGCAAGAAGGATAAATAATCTAGTTGGCAGACTCCCCCAGGCTAAGTTTTTTTCTGGTTCTGGGTAAGTAGAGGGGACGTCGCTGAGGGCTGGAAGTCAGACAGTTCTTCATTGTTCAGGAGGAAGAGGTCAAGTGGTAAAACCCAGCAAGCCAAAGTGGACCTTAATGTTAAAGGGGATGACTGCCTCATTATGACACAGTAAAGACGCAGTTGACAATTTCTGGACACTTTGAGCAACAGCGGATTAATTATCTCAGACGAAGTGTGCATTTGCCTTTGGTAAAACCGTAAAATGTGTGGAATCCTATTTCAGCGAAACACCCTTATATTAGCCAAACACTCGAGAAAATAACTATTGTGAGCCTGTTGTGAGCAGAGGGCTCCAATGACACGTGCATTCTGGCCTTGTATCACTCCAGGAGAGAAGATGTGGAGAAGGGCAGAACATTCTTCAGAATTCCTCACGCAGAATGGACGCATGTGATGCCATATTGTTTGTAGAAACCATTTGGAAAGAGGCAGGTTTGGCGGAGACAGCCCGGTGGTCCTGATACCAAGTCCTCTGTACTTGTACTTGATCTTTGTACCCCACGCGAGACTCAAGGGCAACATCTTTCCTGACGTTCAACACATTTTTTGTGAAGTGGAAGAGTGAATGTTTCTGTGACTGGTTTTGCTGTTGCAGCATTAAAGCTAATCGAATCCTCTGAATACCTTTTTCATTCATTTTTCAATAAGACACTGGGGGGGGGAGATGCAGTCTAAACTGACATTGGAGGACAGCAAGCTTACAAATGCATAATTGGTGAAGCTTTGGATACCAATATAGCTGTGAGGATGTTTGACCCATGTTACTCATGGATGAAGGCTCACCTTCGCCATTATGACGTTTTCAAGTTGATATGTGATGTCCTTATTCACGTATGAATAAGCGCATGAGTCAGCATCAAGACTTAGACCTTACTTTTTTCGGTACATGAAGTAAAATTGTCTGGCATTCAACATAAACATATTCCTCAGAAAATATTCCACGGACCACTCGAGCAAAATGACTTCAACCTGTTAAAGCGTATTCTTGTTTATAACCTTGCAGAGACCCTTTGCAGTATCTACAAAGATACAGTTCAGTTTGACATCCAGCCTTTTACAGGAAATAAGGTATAGTAGGTTTCTACATTTCAGGTCAGTTGGTTGATTTTGCAGTTACAGCAGGCTGCGATGGATCACAGTGCGATGGATCACAGAGCCAAGTGTCACACCAGTGTCTTTATTCCAAGTGTCACACTAGTGTCTTTATTCCAAGTGTCACACCAGTGTCTTTATTCCAAGTGTCACACCAGTGTCTTTATTCCAAGTGTCACACCAGTGTCTTTATTCCAAGTGTCACACCAGTGTCTTTATTCCAAGTGTCACACTAGTGTCTTTATTCCAAGTGTCACACCAGTGTCTTTATTCCAAGTGTCACACCAGTGTCTTTATTCCAAGTGTCACACTAGTGTCTTTATTCCCGGACAACAGCCATCGGTTTCCCCTCCGGCTCAAACCCAGTCAGCCACAGAGGCACCAGCCATATGACATCAGGGAGGGGCTTCTTTATGGACACCCTCTTACGTCATGCTGTGGTCACACAGCGTGAGGTTGTATTTATGTGTATTCATATTATACTGTGCAGTGAAGACAATGCCGTTCATCCAGGTCTGAGGTTCTAAAAGGGCTAACAGATTTTATTGCTACGGCACACACACACACACACACACACAACACGCTTCAGTCGAGGTTGAAAACTTGCAGCAATAGATCATAATGTGACCTGACGGTCATATAGTACAAATACTCTCAAATACTCCCTGAGCCCCTCAAGGCCCTTGGTTCTCTCATGCCTTGGTGTATTTCCTTAATCTTAACCTTGGCTTTCCCTAACAACTCTCTGTCTACATTCCTGCACTGGGTTCCCTCCGTTCACAGGCTCATTCATCATCCTCCGGCTATCCCAAGGACTCGCTGAATGACTCCCACCTGTCAAGACCATTTGAGGGGCCGTGGGGGTCTCAAACACTTCTCCGGTAAAGGCAGATAAGGGAAACATGGACGACTGTCTCTCTGAGCCTTTTATCACTAAATGATTACCGTGTGGACGGGTTATAAGTATTATGTAAGTAACAACAATGAAGGGAATGGTCACGTCGGGAGGTACGTCCGGCTGATAATGTACAACAGATGTCCGGGATGACTGGGTTTAGCATTAAGCTCAATATCCCGCATCTTTCCTGGTTGAGTAAGTAGTATGATGAGAAGCACAACATCTCGGCGAGGTGGAAAGAGGAGCACATGCCTCATCCTGACAACTGGGCAGGTAGAGGTGGTCCAAGATGGAGACCAGGTCATAATCACATCTTGCAAATCCCGTCAAGACTCAACACGTGTACCCTACTAGCCGATGGCGCCAGAACCAACGCATGTTCCCATATCTTGAGCTGATTGTTTTAGAATTTTTGCAAATATGCTCAGAGATCGTGCGTCTCTAAACCACGCAATATCTGGAACAACACCAGCATGATTTTGACAGGACTTGGCTGAATGAGGCATCTTGTCATGAAGAACCAGCATTTACAAATACTCTGCGATAGCGATCAACATCCATGTTGGGTTAGGGTTAGGGACCTGTTTACCGAAGCATTTTCTTCTTGATACCATCTTGTTTCAGATAATCATTGGATCAGGCCTCTGTGCTTTCATGTCAGAGGAACACGTCCATGTAAAATGGAAAATGTTCCCCCCCTGTTTGTTCTTTGAGAAATGGCGATTACAGCTTTCCATTAGGTTCTGGAACAGGCCATTGGTAAAACACTCTGGTGCACTTCCATAAACCCCGGGCCTTCCCAGAGCTCCCTTCTGCTAACCTCATTTGGTGTTATTGGCATAGTTCGTCTGATCATCCCCCCAATCTGTTCCCCATCGCCTACATGAACGTCTACCTTCCTCCCCCAAAAGGCACACCTGTTCGAAGTTCAAGAGCACCAGATAACCCAAGGTCCTGCATGGCTGAACCCTGGCCTACTAGGTCTCTCTTCACGCGACAGACCACTGACGAGTTACATTCATGGAAACTAGCAGATCTTAAAACTTAAGAGGATCGAGCTGACAGCAAAACATTCCCTTAGTATTTAATATTTGAGATTTCAACCTCAGAGAGGATATCAATGGATTTCCTGCTCATTGTAGGTTTTTGCGCTCCTATATTTCTTTTGTAACCGTTTGCTGGACATTATTCATCAGTGGCCCAAATTTGCCCATACTTCCTGAGGAAACTCAAGAGTTTTGGCATGGCTAAAAAAACCCTTACCAACTTTTACAGGGGCGCCATTGAGAACAACCTCTCTGGCTGCATCACTGCCTGGTACGGCTGGTTCCCTAAGTCCCCCCAGAGGGTGGCGAGGTCAGCGGAGCACATCATCGGCTGCCATCTCCCTTCCGAGCAAAGCATCTACCACACGCGATGCCTTAGGAAAGCACAGAACACACTGTTCACACTGCTGCCGTGTGGTAGACGTTATCGAAGCATCAGGTTACGCACCTCCAGACTCACTAACAGTGTTTACCCCCCAGACCTTAAGGCTCCTCAAACAGCGCCATTAATCACAGGAACATTTAATATGATCTGGTCACATTCTATGTACATTAGCATTTTCTATGTATCCACTTATAGGCACTACAAGTTTAAAGGCTTTCACGATTTTTATTCATACTGTACATATTGCCAGTTATACATTATTTGGAATTGCTTCTAGTCATTATCGTTATTTACATTTTATTTATTTGTTATTGTTGTTGCTTTGTTAATTATTGTGTAAGATGTTTGCGTGCCATGAACTTAATTTAATGAATTATCACAATAATTTAATTGTCCAGAATGACACATATTATTTGGTGCACTTGACTTCTGAAAGCATAGGGCATGTGATTCATAACGCAAACATTCTCTTGGTAGATATAGAAATGATAATCAAACAGAATTAACATTCCCTCACTTTCTCTGTGCTTTGCTTAACACACTCACTGAGCTCTTGAATTGCTGAATGGGCACATGATGTCTTGTTAGACGTGGTGCAACGACCTAATGAACAAGACCACAGGTCAAAGGCTAGATGTTAATATGTTTCAGGATGAGCTGGGAAGTTTCATAAAAGCCGAGCCAAGCAATGCAGAGCTGACAAGTACAGAGGCAGGAAGTGAACCAGTCAGAGCAGAAATCAGGCAGCCCTGCATCTCAGGCAACCCTGCATCTCAAGAATTACGTTCATACATCAGTGGTTTTAAACGCAGCAACATTCTGTGTTAAGAAAGGCTGGTGAATCACAACCCAGATGCTAGGGGCTGTTACATTCGTTGTAAAAACACAGGGGCTGTTTGCTAGGGTGATGCTAGTGGCGGTTACACGGGTATTCGTGGTTAAACAGAGTGCCTGTTTGCCTGGCGATGCTAGAGGTGTATCTGTGTAGAGTGGAATTGACCCAACATGATTTGTTCACGCTTGCAGAATGTACAGTATCAACACCTTGTCAGTATTGAACAGTCAGGAATGACGTCATAGAACAATGGAGTTCACATCGGAAAAAATGATGACACTTGCCCACAGATACAACGATAAAAATACACCTCGGCCTGTAATTCAAATGGCAACGCATCCCCCCCCCCCGCAACAATAATACAACCCCCACCAAAGCAGTTAGGAGGTGGGTTGTGGTGGCTTCAGGGGTCAGCTGGTCAAGGTACTGCCTGTCTTTCCCTATATATTCGACCATGTGTATGTGAGGTATACCAGACCTGGAACACTCATACAGTAACCAGCAGCATGACAACCTAAACCTCCTAGTTTCCCTCTTGGACGGCCAGCAGGTTAACCGGATCTAAAGAGGAAGCAAACACACATGTGTCATCTGTTTAAATGTCCCCGCTGGCTCCAGCTGGACCGACTCTCAACATAAACCCTGTCATTTATCTCTTAGTTGGATCGGAGCTGCTTTCCAATGTTTCTTCCAGTTTTTTTCCCTTAACTCATTAATGGCTTCAATCTTTCAACTCCTTACTCTCTCACACACAGGCCCGGTACACCTGGAAAGGCCATTCCAGCCCCATGCACAGCTCCACGGTCAATCCCCTGGCAGAGTGCAGGAGTCTGAGGAAGACCAAAGGCCTCAGGAATCTGTTCACGCTGACATTTGGTTAATGGTTTGGACAGACTGAAACACCTCTCTAGATGTTTGCTTTTTTTAGCTTGTTGTTAATTGACAGTAAATTAGGTGATTCGGGGGATGTTTTGAACAATGTCCTGTTATGATTGTATATAAACAGACCTCTTCAATGTATATTACTACAACAAAAGAAACAAAACAATCTATGTTCTGAGCTGCCCGTCAGCTACAAACATCCAATTTAAGACTTTTGAAAAGTTAGCATGATTAGCTGTGTGTGGGCTGATAAGTGATGTAAGGTACGACAGGAGTTTCTGAAAGGGCTCTACGTAAATAAACAAAAGAACGTGTTTCTCCTCCGCATAGAGAGGCCCATCCCACATGTTCATACAGTGGCACCAGGTACTGTGACCCCATTTGCTGACAGACACATTGGAAGGGCACAGTGGTGGACATCATTTAGTCGTTGATCCATGTAACCTAAAAAAGAGACTGTCAATAAGGTAAAGGAAGCTTATTTTATTCCTATAAATGTTATATTGTTGTTGTATCTCTGTCTACTGCCTGTTGTAGTGTAACTATTTGCCTTTGCCCTCAACCCATTAACCCAAGGGGTTAGGGTTAGGCAACACAGCCATCAGCGCTCTGGCTACTAGAGGTGCTCTGGCTACTAGAGGTGCTCTGGCTACTAGAGGCGCTCTAGCTACTAAAGGCGCTCTAGCTACTAGACGTGCCCTGGCTACTAGAGGTGTTCTGGCTACTTGAGGCGCTCACATCAGTGATAAAGGACTCTGTCATGGAGCACAGCGGTCTTGTGGAGGTGCAGTAGGAGGTCACCATCTCACGCTGGGAGTACGGTGACCTCACGCGAATCCCAAAGCCAGTCAGTCTGCGGTCACTTTCACTTCATACATTCCACATCCCGCCAGTCAGAAAAATACTCTTAGCCAGCAACATGCGGGACGTGTGTCTGGAAAAAATATATATTAACAGTGTTACAGCAGCTTCAGTTGGAAATCTAAGCCACCTTCCTTGCCTGAGGGCCTTCCTAGTGGAATAGCGCTCACACACAGAGCCAGGCTTTATTTAGAAATGCAAACATTCATCACAGTAAAATAAAACCCAGTCCAGACTTAAATTCTTTGGCACAGTAGTAACCATTTAAAGTTTTTGCACATTTGACTATATACTTGTGTATTCTTGTTTCATTGCAATTGTGAAGTCGTTCAATTGATCTGCTCGTATTGCAGTATCCTTTTCACAACTAGAATCCACAAGTATATTGTCAAATGTGTTGGATTTCTATGTGCAAAATGTGTCGGATGAAGCCTGCCAGATGTTCACTCCATAACTCATATACCTCCATTAAGGAGTCAAACAGATCCAGGATATTATAGAACAAAAGATATTCAGAGAAGCGAGACTCCATCACCTTCCGACCAATACTATGAACCTGCATCGTTTAAACACTCTCTTAGTCACTGGTTCTCGCTTTATAGAAATCACTGGAGGAGTCAGGGGAATGTTCTCATGATAGTCCTTCGTAATAGTCCTCTACTCATAACGCAGGCTATTATAAATTTAAAACTAAGCATGGATCAAGCATCAAGATTGAGAATAATTGGTCCTAGAGTGCCAAAAAAGGTAACAAGATACGGACTAGATACATGTGTTTTCCTAGCCCCCAAATACTCTAGGATAAACAGAATTAGGGTTAAACCCTAACCCTAGCCCCCAAATACTCTAGGATAAACAGGTGAGCGGCATTTATATAATTAGTAGGAGATTGGGATCTGCTGTGAGGGGGGAGTTAAGGGGATTGGGATCTGTTGTAAGGGGGGAATTCAGGGGATTGGGATCTGTTGTGAGGGGGGAGTTCAGGGGATTGGGATCTGTTGTGAGGGGGGAGTTCAGGGGATTGGGATCAGCTGTGAGGGGGGTGTTCTGGGGATTGGGATCTGTTGTGAGGGGGGAGTTCAGGGGATTGGGATCTGTTGTGAGGGGGAGTTTAGGGGATTGGGATCTGCTATAAATATGCATATCAATATGTAGGAACAGCATTTCTCTGGCGGTCTGCTTTTAAAACCAGCTCTCTGGCAGAGACTGCTAGTTAGTTAGAGTGTAGAGACCAGCCTGTCTGGTAGAGACTCACAGGCTTTCTCTTGCCATTTTCTATAAAAACTGGAACTTCCTGTTGCCGGACATGCCGCAAAAAGGTGATAAACCTTTAATTCTGTCCAGACGTTAAGCTCATTCATCAGAGGGAGAGGAAATGCCTAATGCCTATAGTAATGGCTAAAGAGAGTCTAAAAGTGAAGTTAAACTTGGTAAAGAGAGTCTAACAGTGAGCTGTACTCTGTCAAAGGACGGGCCATGATAGAATATTTGAACATCGAGGACATTCCAAGAGAACCACACATGCACAGATGATCCATTCACCCACTCACGGAGACACAACGGTTGGAACCAAACATCTCACATTTGGACCCTTCAGACCAAAGGGCAGGTTTCCACCCGTCTAACTTGCTTGGCCCAAGCAAGTATCTTCTTATTGGTTTCTTTTCGTATTGGTTTCTTTGCAGCAATTTGACTACAAAGGCCTGATTCACTTAGTCTCCTCTGAACAGTTGATTATGAGAGAGTGTCTGTAACTTGAACTCTGTGAAGCACTTATTTGGAATAACCCTAACCTAAATCTGAATGTTGTTAGCTCTAATGAACATCCTCTGCAGCAGAGGGAACTCTGGGTAGTTTTTTGGCGATCCTCATTAGAGTCAGTTTCATCATGGTGCTTGATAGGTTTTGCAAATTCCACATGAAGAAAGTTATTTAAATGTTCCAGACTGACTACACTTCATGTCTTAAAATAATGATGGACAGCTGTCTCAACATTCTGTCTCAACATTCTGTGTTTAAGTGTTTAAATTCATATCTATTTGTATTGTTTGTAGGCTTAAAGTCTGACCAATGTTCTGCCATGGTTCAGCGGTTGTTCTGTCAAGCTCTCTTCTCCACCTCCACCATCCAGTAGTTGTTCTGACGAGCTCCTTAAGTCACCAGAACAGAGCACATGGTTTCAGGTACGGTACAGAGGCCCTTGTCCCTTGTCTAAGGAAACAGCTCTCTTACCTACCTTGTATTAGTAATGTTGGATTCTGACTGAAGTGTGTAAGGTTTTATGTAAAATTCATTGAGCACCTGGTGGAAATGATAAATTGATCCAGTGAATCAATCGGCAGTTTTTATATTATTTAAGGAGTTGAGGGAGCAGCTCTGCTCTTTATCACCCATCACACACTTAACAGGTTCGACATAAGTATACCTCCTATTAACTAAAACAACAAAGCCTTAACCTGAACGCAATGCTGAATCGAACCAATAGAGCACAACCGCCCAGAGATGGTAGAAACATTGCAGCGTCGGTTCCCCAGCCTCCTGTCCTTAATAGGTTTACCAGTCAGACAGAACAGGCCGTGGTTAGATCCAGAGCAGGCAGAAGGGGAAGATGGCTCACTACAAAACGTCTGCGGGAGTTGAGAGATATCTGCAATTTGGAGCCTCTCTGGGTCACAGTCAGTGGGCACCAAACCAAACCGAAGGCTAAAAGGCAGAGTTCAACAGGGAGTTCTGTGGACCATCTTAAAGCCAGTTGCATAAATAATGTTTCAACTCGGCTAATCAACACACCAACGCCAAACAGAACCGTATTCAGAATATGCAAGCTTTGTTTGTTTGAATAGAACCTAGATCATTTGTGCAAGTCTGTGTGAACGGGAATTGCTATTTTTAACCTCTTTTGTGCATTTGATTCCACACAGGGGAACCGTGCAGGCCGAGCATGGCTACTTGGCCTGAGATGCTGTCCTTCTCTAATCCTTCTAGCAGGTGAGGACTAGGTCAGTCTGAATCTGAGAGGTGATGGAAAAGTGCCTGGGAAGAGAGAAGGAACAAGTGATAAATGCTGGTGTGCTCACAGAAGGAGACCGGATCACAGGATTCAATAAACCTTAATGGAAACCAGTCCTGGCCTATCAGAGGCCTCGTCCCCTGACATGTGACCCTACCCCTGGTCACCTCTTCCAGCCGTGTGAAAACACAAGTAGCCCTTTCCAAACACCTCGGACCGCCAGCACAAACAAACCGCTGATGCGGCCCTGTGAGATGTCACAGCCAGAAGAAGAGCAACAAAGCCAGTCCTTGACAGAACCTTCCACCTGCTGGGCGTGTGTGTATGTGTTCATGCAAGCTTAAGTGCATGTGCATGTGTGTGTGTGTGTGCATTCATGTCTGGGTGTGGGAAGAGGGTGTAACTAATTGTTCTCTGTTTCTCCTTGTTGAAAGTCTTATGTGGTACTTCCCTGCCAGCTGGATGACAGAGTGTTAAGAGTCAGGGGTCACAGGGGTCACAGGGTCAGATCATAGATGTTAGAACGCAGCGTATGGCAATTAGGGAGAACCCTGGATCATTATATTTTTTGTACTTCTTTTTTTAAACGGGGGCATTTCATCGAAATCAAATATTAAATGGGTTTGCACAATTGCTTGAAGAACAGTACATTTTTCACAGTTGGAATATAAGATTTAATATTTATTGCTTGCTGATTAGCTACAAAATAAACCAACAAATGTTAAGGGTGGACCCGGTGAATGTCGACAGCATCCCAGTTATTTGTCATGTTCACTAAGTCTCATTCTGTAGTCCTGTTTTAGAACGAAAAATCATATTCATTATACAAAGCAAAACTGATCCCCGATAATCACTTTAACCCTATGACTGATATTAACAAGTAACCTGGTTTAGCCAGACAGTGTCTAGGCTGTGGGAAGCTTAAAATGCCCATTCTCTCATTAGGCTACACAACATGTAGACAGAACAGAGAAAGGGTTGAGGTAGCCTTCCTGTGCCCAGGGCACCAGCCTTCAACGTAACTTCTCTCCCAGAGTGCACCTCTGCCACCTCTAATTACCTAGCAACCCCTATTGAGTGGCCACTCCGTCCATAGAACTTCATCAGAACCCTCACCTAAAGCACAACCTCTAGGGCAAAACCTCACAGATGGGCTGTTAATTAAAACACAAAGCAAAGTGGTTGGTGCACAGTAAAAGTAAAGGTTTAAAAAAAAAAAATACCTTAACAATAACATGTCGAAAATACAAGAAGACATCAATAATTTTCTTTTAGCTTTCAATCACAAATTCTCTCATTTATTTCCCTGTGGTTCTCTGTCTCCCGATCTCTCAACGGATCTCTTGCTGAGCCTCTTCCACGGACACCCCTGAAACCAGAGCAAAGGGAATGTCCAAACCACAAGCACTCCATCCCTGAGTCTGCTTGGACTTACCATACTGGCAGCGTGTCCCCTGGAATCCCGCAGGACACTGGCAGACCTGGTCACCACTCTCAGCACACCAGCCCCCATTAAAGCAGGTGGAAGCAGCACACACCCCTGTGGAGCACCAGCCAGTCATTTCAATAGAACAGGCTCAATGATCACGCAGAACATGGGCATGCAATCAATTCACTCTCCATGTGTCTATCGACGTACACAACCGTTCAATAGTATCAAAAATACAATGTAGACACTGTTAATGTTGTAAATGACTATTGTTGCTGGAAACGGCAGGTTTTCTACTGAATATCTACATGGGCATAACAGAGGCTCATTATCAGCAATCACTCCTGTGTCCCAACGGCACATCGTGTTTGCTAATCCAAGTTTATCAATCTAAAAGGCTAAGTATTTATTAGAAAACCATTTTGTCATGGTTTTAGCATCTCAGAAGATTTTGCTGATTACTGAAGCAATAAAACTGCCCTTCTTTTTTACTAGTTCAGTATCTTCAGCATAAGCATCTGTGGCTACGATTACATTGACAGGAACATACAATTTTCTCCTGAAACTCATCAGTCTATTTTTGTTATTGGAAATGAAGGTCATTTCATTGGAGAAATTGCCAAGAAACTGAAGATCTCGTACAACAAGGTGTACTACCCGTTCACAGAGCAGTGCCAACTAGCTCTAACCAGAAGGAGTGGGAGGCCCTGGGGCACAATTGAGCAAGAAGACCAATACATTAGTGTATCTAGTTTGAGAAATGGACCCTTTACAGGTCCTCAACCGGCAGCTTAATTAAACAGCATTGTACCAGTCTCAATGTGAACAGCGAAGAGGTGACTCCAGAATACTGGCCTTCTAGGCAGAGTTCTTCCTCTGTCCAAAGTCTGTTCTTTAGATCATCTAAATCTTTTCTTTTCATAGGCCAGTCTGAGGTATCGCTTTTTCTTTGCAACTCTGCCTAGAAAGCAGATAATAACAATGTCCACACTGTATTTCTGGACAAGGAATTAGCTTTTCTTTCAAAAACAAGGACATTTTCAAGTGAACCCAAACTTTTCAACCGTAGCGTGTGTAGCGTGTGTAGCGTGTTTAGCATGTGTGCTAATACAGAAAAGGAACTCACGGTGTAGACAGCCCCTCTCCTCGCCCTTCTGCGTCCACCCCGGGCAGCACCTGTGAACCCTCTGCACATCCAAACTGTACACCTGTCTGTAGGCTGTGTAGTAGCCGGTCCTTCTCTCGTAACCAACACACCAGCGGTGGCCGGTGCAGCCTTGTTTCCAGACCTTGACCATGCGACTGAAGGCCTGGACACAAGGCAGGCGTACGCCCAGCATGGACATCTCCGAGTCGGCACACACATTAGGCCTGCGGGGATACCGACACGTGTCAAACCAAAGGGCGAGTAGAGTGCACACATCGTACGCACGTTGGCCCCTGGGAAAACGCATCTACGTTGTCTCCTTTCGTCATCAATTTACAGTGGCGACGCGGGTGGGAGGGGTTCTGCTGTCACTCGAGTGATGTAACATCCGTGATTGAGGGCACAGGACAGAGAGGGGTCAGGGATGAGGCTAATGGGATGAAGCTCACTCTCCCCCTTCTGACACCGGAGTTGCTGACCCTCATCATGAGCCACCCAGCAGCTTCAGACCCCTGGCACGACGACAGGTGCTCAGACAGATATGTGTGTGTTTTACCACAGTGCACGCCGAGGGCAGACGCTGTTGGAAACATAGGCACTAACCATAGTGAGAGCAGATACAATCCTTCCATGTCCATATCAGACACAGGTACATATTATTTCTCTATGGCCATTAGCAACCCTTGGGTACAATGATTTAGCTGTTAGATAAATCTAGCTATTGGCAATATTTAGAAGTATGAAATGTTTTAGCTAATGATGCGCTACTGTGCAGTGAGTGGTTCTGTGCAAGTCATCATGCAAAGTAAATCCCTTGCATCCGCATTAGTTCTCTGGGTTGTGATCTGTTACCTTGCTTGAAGTCCCTGGACTGATGCTGTCAAACACCAGGCCAGACTTGAACAGTGTCCCAGACAGCCAATAAATAACTAATGAAATGTTCCAGGCAATACCAGTTTTTAATGTAAATGTATGTATTTCTGTCTGGGTATTTCTGTCTATATTTTTCTGTCTGCCAGTTAATAATAATATTAATAATTCAGTAGCAAAATACTTTAATATCTGTTTACCATCATAAATGTATCATGTAGTTGTCAGTAGGAACAAGAATTTAAAACATGCTATAGCCCAAATGTATATGTCTGCATTACACACCATATGGGTTCCATTTACAGTTCGTCAGGTAAATTAGGTATGGATAGAATTATACTCCAAAAGTCATAACAACGCCCTCCTGCATGCGTCCATATTTGTAGTCTCTTGTACTAGCGCGCAAAACTGTAACTATATTAAAATCTTTACAGTGTTACTACAGTCATAAAAATAAATATATTTGATTTATCGTGGGAGTGTATTGAGAGTGACGCCTAGCGGACATTCAATCGGTTTCCGTGAAAACGTCAGCCTATTAATCGGACTGACAATATATAACTAATATAATCATTCAGAATGCTTATTTTATCAAGGTTAATGGTATTGAAATGACAAACTTCCAATGAAAAACATTAAGTCCAAAATAATGTACACATATCTTTTCATGATTTTTAACTGGTATAGTTGCTTTTGTGCTAGAATCGTTGCAAATCCTGCAAATCTGACATGTATAAGGATTTGAGTAACACAATAATTTATTTATTAAACACGAAGTTCAGAACCTGTGTCAATGTATTAAACAAACTCCAAATGTACTCACATGCCAGGTTTTAACTCCATGGATAACGCCATGCGCGTGGTGCCAAGTGTTAACATAAACACAATTAAAAGGTCCGAAAACATTTTCATTAATACTATGAAGACGAAGTGTAAATAGTTAAATTGTGACAATATATGTTTCCTACAATTCCGTCAAAAAGATGCTGTGCATTCCGTTTCTGATTGAGCACTCCGCACCCCTATGTTTCCTCTAGCTACTGGACAGCCGTATGTGGAGACACCGACTAGGGTCTTCCAGCCAACGTCCTAATTCGCCGTATGGGTTCCACTCACCTAAAGCCCCGGCGTACCACCCACCGCCACTAGGGGGTCCCTACCATTACTAACGAGATGGACGTGTAGACCTAACATTTGATTGAACAAATAAGGTGTAGTGGTCGTCCCTGCTCTTTAACATAGATAAGGAAGTGGGAAATTGTATTGTAATCTATGGAAAGTTTAATAATCCAAAGACTTGTTGATGATAAATGTAGCTCATCTATCTAGAACAAGTAACTCTTGTAGATTCATACCATACAACATCTGCACAAAACTAGCCTACCTTACACAGGAAGCGGCTCAGGTTCTTTTCCAGTCCCTTGTCATCTCCCGTTTTTTTCGAGGCACCTCAAAGGAAAGTTTCTACAAAATAATTAAAATGTAATTGTAAATCTAATGTAACTTGTTGACTATTCCTTAGGTCCTTGAAGAGGTGCAATACTTGTGTTAGGACAGAATTAGATTAATATTCTGGAAAACTTGGTAGTCAATGACAAAAGGTTTGAGAGATTGAGTGTAATATTTATCAAGTGTTTTCCATTGAAGTTTATATACCAATGTATTGAGTTGGAATTAGTAATGCAGTGTGGTTCCTTGTCATAGAATTAAATGTTTTCCAAATACAGACTTCAGAGAACAATGACGGGCCTCTCCAAACTTTTAACTTCCATTGTACTTTCTCTGGTCACCCCCTGGTTCCTCTCTAGGTTTCTTCCTAAAATTCAGCCCCCTTAGGGAGTTTTTCTTAGCCACTGTGCTTCAACACTGTTGTTGCTTGACAGTGTAGAAGAGACATCGGCCATGTTCAAGAGAGTTCAAACCTCAATGTATAATGGTTAGTTAAAATCACCATGTATAATGGTTAAGTGGTTAACTAATTTGCATTTAACTAATATTTAATAATTAGTTGTTATGATATGATTGATCCTCTCCAACATGGACCACATTTCCAGGCTTTTTCATGCGCACGTGCACGAGCGGAATACGGAAGTAATTTTCTCAGTCTGCTCAACTTTAACTGATTTCGAGAAATAGTGACACTCTTAAAATTACTTTTTAGGTTATAATAACTTAAGTATAGCTCCCGTCCAGGTGTCGGACATTATATATATTCATGTAATAGTCAACAGACAACTCCAATAAATTAAAAAGTTACTTCAACATCTAACCGTGTTTGGTACACAGCGATAGTTAGCTTTGCTACCCTGTCTGTTGTTGGAGTGAAATGTACAGAAGGTACATCACCAATGTATAATTGAACATTCAATATTTCAAATATCATACCCACCTATGAAAACAGAGTCATGGTATGGTATTTCCATTTATACCACTCGTGCCTGCGCACGTGAAAACGTCACTTTGCCTTTTGCTTTTGGACCGATTTCATAGGCGGAAGCGTAGTTGTTCCTTTCAGGTGTACGTCTGCCATAAAGGATGTTTCATCCTCTGTAATGAACTTCAATCGTTCGCTGGACTAGCTATATCTTTTTTGACGTTATATTTAATTGCTGAGAGACGAACTAACCAAAGGGTAAGATTGCTGGTCACCTTGGAATTGCGTTTTAAATAGCTAGCTAGCTTATCTTAGCTAACAACATTTCAAAGCGTCTGTGATCAGGCCACATTCAGTACTGTACTGTACTAACTTGCATGCCATTCGATAAACAATACACTGCGTGTCATTGCATTCATGAACGGGATAAGGTTATTAAAAGTGTGCATTATTGTTTTATACGTTTCCAGATTTTGATAACTTGGGAAGTCGGCTCGAGAGCCTACTATTTTCGTTATGCAGCTAACCAAGGTTTTCTCGACTGTAGTGGTTTAAACATATGGCTGTATAAAGAAGATGAATATTTCCATATCGTCACATTATGGTATGATTATGTAGTTTTTATTCTATTTAAATCAAACGTTAGCGAAGAATGTAGTGTACGGAGCAACACGGAACTTGTGTACAAGGAGAGTCAAATGATGACAGCAGTGATATTGTATTCGGAGCCTAGTCTGGGACAATGTCAACATTTTCATTTGAAACGGGTTTTCGGTTTCTGGACTTGTCAGAAAACTCTTTTGTTAGTGGAATTACTTTTTTAAAGGAATTAAAAAGGGAGGGATTCTGTTCTGTTTAATCACCGCTTGCTTCGATATACGACTAACTGCCACTTTTACCGGTAGGGGGTCGTCCTCCATATACACATAACAATGGACTCCAAACATAAATTAGACATCCCCTTTTCAACACACTTCCCTCTAATTACGTTGTACATCGTCACATTCGAGTGTGCCTGTCTTAGCAAGGGAGGGTGAAATACTATATAATTCAGTGTGTTTTGCCAGCTCAATTATTAAACTATTTTTCCAACTTGCTAGCTGTAGCCTGTTTTTATGAATCGCCACTGTATTCATTCAAAATATTAAAAGCATGCGGTATTGCAAACAACCAGAGACCCTAGTCCCTGCCCTGGCACTCTGCTCCAGTCAAATTCACGCATCTCGCCTAATTTTCGCCAAATACGTAAGGTGCGTGGCTTTAAGCCAATAGACAAGCATTGTCAATTTAGGAGTCCGCTAGGTACGCTTGTGGGACCAGGCGCTTGTGGGTTTGGTTTGTCGCATGCTTTCAATATTTCTTAATGAGTATAAATATAAATGGCAATTTCCAGCAAATTTCTATGCATTTTGCTTTACAATGTTTTGCCGGATGTCCTGCTTTACCACTGGGGAAATGCGAACTTACCTAGATGCATGCCTGAAAGTTTAGAAGGTTTAGGGGTAAAGAAAACACAACTCGAGAAGCCTAGAATTTGTCAAATGGCTGAGAATGACTACTATCATTGTCAGTCTTTACTTGGAAAATGACAAATATAAACTTACAGGACTTTTTTATTTTATTTTTTACTTTAAATACTTTTCAATGTTTTTCCAGCCAAATGAACGGAGCCGCGTTCCCGTCTCCCACTGCAGAGATGGCGGAGATGAACCGCATCCACTACGAGTTGGAGTACACAGAGGGTATTAGCCAGCGCATGAGGATCCCCGAGATGCTCAAAATGGGACCCTACAGTCACGACCATCCCGAAGCGGGCTCGCGTGACTTCCACAACGTCATGATGCAGGTCCCCGAGCGCATCGTGATGTCAGGTAGCGGAGTCTTCTAGTGTTGCCAGCACACCCGCCGTGTCGCTGATTGTCCTGTAACTCTGCATTGGCCCTCGTGTCGACCCTCCTAACTGGTTTTCTCAGGAGACAGCGAGGACTCTCAGTTTCCCAGACCCCGGGACCTGGATCTCATCCAGTCCACCCCGCTAGATAGCCTGTCTTTAAAGACCCCTCCCCGTGTCCTTACCCTCAATGAGCGACCGCTGGACTTCATGGAGATGGAGCACCCCGCAGCCCCTGCCCCGCCCGCAGAGGAGGTAAGGTGGGAGGGCCTAAAAGAATTGTTACAGGTGCCGAACCTCAGTCATTCCACTAGACGAATACTGCCCGTTATCTGAAGCCTAGAAAACATTAAATGTGGATTCTGGGATTTGTTTACCTCCCATTTTGGTAAATGTGTGAATCTTTTCATGTGTAAAATGGATGAATCAAATCGCTATCATACCTCAGTTAGCCTTAAAAGTCCAGGGAAAGTCAGTATTTTGCAGGGAGAATATTCCGGCATTTACCTGTTCTATCCCCTCCCAGGGGCGTTCGCAAGGTCGGTTGCGGCGGGAACGTTCAGCCAGTGAGAACACTGCTGTCCGTCACAACAGCCAAATGGCCAGAAATGATTCGACGTGAGTAGCCTATCAGCTGTGTTACACACCCCAGTAGTTGTGTTCAACCCTCCCCCTCACGCCCCATTCTCTCCCATGAGCCTTCCTCCTGTTTGTCCAGTGCTTTTCTTCCATCTGCCTGCCTTGCGATATCACCTACTGTCGTTGTGGTGACGATGCCCCGGCTGTAGTCAATGTCGGTAGTTTACTGGTGATGTTGTATCATTACGCGTGTGTGTGTTTGTGTGTGTGTGGGGAGGGGGGGGTCCAGCTCCCCTCGATCCTGAGCGCTGTGGTAGAACTGACTATTAATACGCTACACAGTTAACATTCTAATAAAGTGCATGCTACAGGTAGGATCACCTTGGAGTAAACAGAAATGGACCTTATTTCACCATACAAAGTCCTTGCAGCTATTCAGAACATCTTTGTGAGGGATGGTTCTTTGATTCCTTTCCATGCATTTGTTTCCACAACTTATGTGGTATTTTTCAGGGGTGCACTTGTAGGATCTGTTTGACACCACCCCGTCATCACCCTGTCTCCCTCTGTGCAGTGAGTGAGGCGTGTCTGGTCTGTCCTCTTCCTTTACTTCACTCTCTTTCCCGTCCCTCTCTTTCTCTCTGTCTCTCTCTCTGCTGTGTTCTCTGGCTTGGCCACTTACGTTGCGGGGGTCAGTGTGAACCCACCCCCCCCAGCACCCATCCACCCCTGCCCCCCACTCGCCATGGCCGAGGACGGACAGAACCTCTACAGCGCTAGCGGCGTTCTGTCTTTCATCCAGTCGACCACCCGCCGGGCCTACCAGCAGGTCCTGGAGGTTCTGGACGAGAACCATCGCAGGTGACCCCATGACCCACAAACTTAGGGTCATCTCTAGGCTGACCTTTCCCACTCTGCTCGCCATGCAATGATCATAAAGATTGAAAGGCGTTGCCATGCCTTGATAGCATCTGTTTCCTGGCAAGAGACGTCAAGGCCAACTCCATGTTACAGTAGACACCTGACACTATCACTGTAACCCTATCAATACATGTTATAGTAGACACCTGACACTATCACTGTAACCCTATCAATACATGTTATAGTGGACACCTGACACTGCAACACGTAATACATGTTATAGTAGACACCTGACACTGTAACCCTATCAATACATGTTATAGTAGACACCTGACACTATCACTGTAACCCTATCAATACATGTTATAGTAGACACGTGACACTGCAACACGTAATACATGTTATAGTAGACACCTGACACTGTAACCCTATCAATACATGTTATAGTAGACACCTGACACTATCACTGTAACCCTATCAATACATGTTATTGTAGACACCTGACACTATCACTGTAACCCTATCAATACATGTTATTGTAGACACCTGACACTGCAACACTATTAATACATATTGTAGTTGACACCTGACACTGTAACCACATTAATACAAGTTATAGTAGACACCTGACACTGCAACACTATTAATACAAGTTACAGTAGACACCTGACACTGCAACACTATTAATACAAGTTACAGTAGACACCTGACATTGCAACACTATTTATACAAATTACAGTAGACACCTGACTCTGTAACCATATTAATACGTGTTATAGTAGACACCTGACACTGTGACACTACTAATACGTGTTATAGTAGACACCTGACACTGTGACACTACTAATACGTGTTATAGTAGACACCTGACACTGTAACACTACTAATACGTGTTATAGTAGACACCTGTGCATTTTGTCATCATGATGTATATTTGTCAACCCAATCATTATTTATTTTTCCTGATCTGCTGGTATTGAGCTGTGGCCTCCCTCTGTGTTTGCTGAGAGGAGAGTGTTGTGTAGAGCAGTCATTTAAGTGGTTCGTGCTCTAGCTTTGTCCACGTGCTGTGAGGTTGGGTTGTAGTCCGTTAGCTTGAGATGTCAGTACAATTCGTGAAAGAATGGGGAGAGACTATGGGATGTGTGTGAGACTGTATTTTGAGAGGTGCTCTATCTCTGGTTTCTCCCTTTCCTGTTTCTGTCTCCGCCCTCTTCAGCAAACCATCTCTGCGAGGGGGGGCTGCTTCCGCCTCTAACCCCCTGCATGAATCCAGGTAACTCTACCTGGCACACATTCACTCCTCCTCTTCTCCTTTTCCCTTTTCCCTTTTATCATATAGGTTATGCTTGTCAGCGGAGGTCAGGTGTCACCGTATGGGTGTAATGCCATTTAGCAGGAGCTTCAGTAATCACTTAAATGGGCCTGAGGTGAACAGTGGGACTAATTGAAACCTAACTAACTTCACTTATAAAAATGTTGGTCACTAGTAGGATCCATACAAAGGCTTTATGTATTGGCCTAACAAAGACCGTTGGTGTTTTCTGTATTTTGTAATACAGTAGTTGGGGAATATATAATGCATATATTTTACTATTAGGTAATATAATATGCATATATTTTACTATTATCAAAGTATTGTTCATTATTATAACAATACACTGGCAATGGTTAATTGTTGTTTTGAGTTTTTCTTTTTTTTTTTATCCAGTTTCCTTATGAATACGAGGTTTGGGATATGTTTATCTTTACTAAAATCTGGGGTCATGTAACCACTTAATTCTGTTTACTGTTGTGTTTTGTAATATGTGCAGCTTTCGGTTCCATTGTATAATTCATGTTATTACATTTTTATCAGTTTTTTTAAATGCCTACTTGCACAAAATGTAGCAACTATTACTGGATCAACATATATCATGCATTAATAAAAAGCAGTTATAGACAGGTACAGTACGAAACCAGAACTACAGTCATAACAAAGAAATCCATTATATTAATACGATTCTGAGGTCCTGGATTCTCATCTCCTGTGGCCAAATCCTATTTCTCTACTTTTATTAAAAAGATCGAATTAATATTTAGTGAATAATTTTGACGCCAGGAATGCCATAATTCTGCAGTACTTTTTTATTGGATTTATATGCCTACATTTCTATTCTGTTAATTTAGGATTCCATGGTTGGCAATAAATAAAGGAAGATTTTGCTAAAATTGCCAAAACCTGATGAACTTGTGATTGATGTCTGGTTTATGTTTCTGCATCCTACATGAAGGACATTAGAGATTGTTTTATAGGCCAATTCTTTCTTGGTGTCATGGCCAAAATCCAGAACATTAGGGTCAGAAATGTATTCACGATCTGTGATGCCGGCGACAATGAACCAGGATGTGTGTGGTGTGTTTTGTCTCTACTCAAGGTTTGCCCTGGCCACCCTGGACAGTGCTCTAGATGTTTCCATGGCTCCTGACGACATGGCTGTCGTAGATGCAGCAACACTTCGCCGTCAGGTCTGCTCTTCATACATTTGTGTTGTACGTGGAGAAAGTCGATGGGGCGTCTGCTAGGCTTCCTGATGCCTTTGTGTCATTTCAAATACTGTGTGCTGGAGTGTCAGTGTGCCTCTGTCCGAATGCTTATGCACTGCCTCGTTTGTGTTGGTTAGTGTTCATTTAAAAAAACTAAATATTGGTGTGTGTTTGTTAGATCATCAAGCTGAACCGCAGACTTCAGCTCATAGAGGAAGAGAACAAGGAAAGGGCCAAGCGTGAGGTGATCATGTACTCCGTGACCGTAGCCTTCTGGCTTATTAACAGCTGGGTGTGGTTCCGCCGCTAAAACCTTGTCCTCTGAAGCACTGCCAGAGAGTCGGGAACGAAGCCTCCCTGCTCCCCTTATATGTGTCAAATGTTAGCAAGGTGTACTCTCTGCACTCTGTCCCACCACTGGACATCCTTGATGTGTACACATCAGGACCTATCGGGTAAAGGGATGTTTGTTTTTGGTTAATTGTAATTGTATACATTTACTTGTACATTTTACTTTTTTACAATGTTATATAATATTGTTTTGGTTTTTCTTATGTTTGTGTTTTTATGAACATCCTATTACCTCAATGAAGGAAAGCATGTAAATATATATCTCTGTTGGTTACTTAGCTGCTTTACGCAATGCTACCTGAAGTAGTAAATGGCCTTCCAAAATACTGGAGTCTGCTGGAAGCCAGAAGATAAATGTGATTCACGTTCAATTTACTCTGAACTGGTCCTCAAGCATAGGGGAATTTGAGGGAAAACATGTAATACATTCTTTAAACAAACTATAAAACATGGGTAATGTGCTACATCTCCTTCCAATTCTGCTTTTAGGGGACAGAGAGGCCAAAGATAACTTATCTCTGATTAATTTAGCCAGTAAGTTCGTCAAAAACAGACTTTCCTGATTGATACTTCATTTTATACAATGTACTGGGTTGTGGGACTGTCTGACTTTGCTTTGTAAATTGGAATGTTACTTAAATCCTGGCTTGGGGGCACACAAACATGTTGGCAAGTTCGTTCCTAGCTTGTTGTGTAAATACTAGCATTGCTAAAGGCAGCTATGTGTTATTTAAATATGTGGTAATCATTGCTCAAGAAATGTTTCAGAAAGATAATATGCATAATGAAAACAAAAACATCGTGGTGGAGACATCAAAAGGAGTGAAGTTGATTTGAAAATATTGTGGAGTACTTGGTAAGATGATACAGAATGTGACAGAACCAATGTATTTATTTTAACCATTACTGCAACACAATGTACAGTGTCTGTGAGCATTACATTCATAGGTATACTATGTTTTTGTTTTGTTTTCCATTCGTTTATACCTGTTTTTGCTAAGAACCTGCTGGCAAAAGCACAATGTTTTCAAGTTAGTTGTTTTTATTCCCGATGCATCCGCATATTAAGCTGAAAGTCATAGAGTTGTATTTGAATAAATTGCAAAAACACGTATCCTGATATTGGACTTATAATATTTGTTACTGGTATTAATATATGATGTATATTGCTAGTCCCAATGTAAAATGAAGCCATGTCTATTTGATGGTTGGAACTAGAGGGCGATTTTATCATTCATGCCTAAGCACAAACGTGTGTAAACCATGCTTACAATAATGTCCTTGTTGTGAATTATATCCATATGAACATTTGTAAACGTACACACCGCTGTCATCATACACACCGTGCTAAGAGGTGGAATATAAACAGGTAGAATATTTTTTTTTATATGTAAATGAAATGGAGAGGATTATCATTCAGCAATGTTTACGCGTTTTCCTCTGAAGTGCTTTGTTGTCATGCGCAATGTTGATTATGTACAGCACTTCAAAGGTTCTATACAAAAAAAATAATCTTTATGGCATTTATATTAGTAAGAAATGAAGTTGTCATACCGTGATAAACGGTCTCAGATACAACAACTTTCAGCTGGTCAGAATTTGAAACATATTACTTTATTATTATGAAATAGGGCGCGAGAAACTGGTATTTGGCCTATATACCATGGCTAAGAGCTGGGGTTTTGACACTGCGCTGTGGTATATTGGCCATACATCACCGCTCATGAGTGTGATTGTTTCCTTTATTCTATGTAGGCTAGACAATAAAAACATCACCGACGCCATAGCAAATCTATTGAATCCAACCGCTGGCATGAGTGAATCTTGCACTTCAATTACCCTAAATGGCAGAAATAAAGGTCTCTTATTATACTACTGTAATCCTATTTCATAACCAAATTGAAATATCGAAATTGGTATATTAAGTAAGTTCGCTCCTTAACAGTGTCAATTGAGATTACATCTGCGGTACGAGGGTGTATTAGAACCATTGCGATTTCGGACCGATTGTAGTCTACGTATTTATGACCGGACTTTTAGGTTGCTTTTCATATTTGAGTTAAATTAGTAGATTTTCTTCTTTATTCAACAACTTAAGTAGCTTACTACTCGCGTTGAAAGACCTATTTATATAAAATATACATATATATATATATATATGTGTGATCTTCCTCACTTGTGGGGAATGCATACCTAGTAAAAGTGGCTAAGTTTTAGTTTTGAATGAAAACGTTCAGAACACGTTATGAAGTAATATTGATTGAATTTAATAGCAGAACTAAAATGCCCTCAAATAAGGCATGTTTTTTTAAATGTCTTTAAGGCAATGGCAAGCATCTTGGATGTTCATATTATTAATCCCCTTCTTGGCGAATTTAATTAACAACATTTAATCTAGAGAACGTGTTGTTAAAAAAATCATCTATTCGGCCCAATGGTTAGAACTATCGCGTAGTTTCAAGTTGGAACTAATTCAACGCTAACGGTTTCCCGTCCGGAGAGTGTTTTTAGTTACACCCAGTCAAGAAACTGTCATGGCGTCAGTGTGCATATTAAATCGTGCTGCGCTAACACTTGGAATTCATTATCAACATGTTTGTAGGAATGTTCTCCTTACACAGACCAGAGAGAAGAAGCGATGGATGAAAGCATATACGCTTTTAATGGAAAGAAAGTTGAAGATCGAAGGGCCTCCGCCGCCTAAGCCACGGTAAGACAATTCTGGCTTGATATCATGTACCATGATAGGGTTCAAGTCAAGGCCGTTTTAGGTTTACGGTTTGCTCCGTGCGTTTGTACAATTGGAATGCAGAGTTCGATATGTTTTGCTTAATTCCTTGTGCGTAAACATCTTCTATCAAACGTAATGCTTAATCTGATGACTGTGTCAACGTCTATTGTAGACCGGCTTGAGTTGTTTCAGTACGTGAGCCTAATTTTCCCCTATACCTCAGTAACCATCCATTTTTCTTATCTTCGGACAGCCCTTAAACCATTACAATTCCTTGGGTAGTTACCAAATATGGAGTGTCCAAGTGCAACTATTTACTATTGTGTGTGTGACAAATCTGCAAAAATCTTCATAAAAATGTGCACAAGAAACAGGTCTATACTGATTCTTCACACACACAAGACAACATCCTCACTATGTATATTATCCTTAATTTCTCTTCCTGCTTTCCAGCTCTCAAAAACCAAATTGGGACTACCATGCAGAGGTACAGGCCTTCAGTAGCCGCCTTCAAGAGACCTTTTCCCTGGACCTCCTTAAGACAGCCTTTGTCAACCCCTGTTACATTCAGACGGAGCTGGAGAGGAGGCAGGGACTTGGCGTGGACTCCGAGACAGCCTCTTTGGTCCTGGGGGACAATGTTAATTTACACACACATGGCCAGGAGTTCACCAAGAGTTTCCTGTCTGATTGGTACAGGGCCAGCTTCCCTTGTTTGCCTAGTGAGGGATTGGCTGCGATTGTTGGGCACCTGACCAGTGATACAGTAGTGTGCCAAGTAGCGCGGAACCTTGCCATTGAGGACCTAACGATGAGTGCTAAATTCCCTGTCCCTGACAATGTCCTGCATAGTACATTTCTGGCAGTGATTGGAGCCCTCCTTGAGAGCAGTGGACCTACGAGAGCAGGAATTTTCCTACGGGTAAGAAGTTCCAAAGAACTTTCAACACACACATCTACTTGTTTTATGATGCAACTATTGTGGACCTATCAGTTTAATTTAGTTGTGAAGAGAATGATGCCTCCTAAGCCCTGTTGTCTCCCATCAGGATTTCCTTGTCACCCAGATGATAGGAAAGGACCTGTTTGAGATCTGGCCTGTGGTTAATCCCATGGGCCTGTTGGTGGACGAGCTGTCCAAGAGGAACATGGCCCTGCCAGAACCTCGCCTCACCAGATCGTCTGGAGCCGCAACTGTGCTCCCAGTTTACTTTGTAGGGTTATACAGGTAGATCCCGTCTTAACTTCTTTTGAAGATATTTCTGACCTTATGACCTAGTTTTTGTGACACAGTGGAGTTCCATGGTTTGTTTGATAATTATGGAACTGAGTGATGCTTTGTTTGTCCTCAGTGATAAGAAGCTCCTGGTTGAGGCTCCAGGGGAGACGATTCTGGCTGCAGAAGAGGAGGCGGCCCGCGTGGCCCTGAGGAAACTTTATGGTTACACTGACAACCGAAGACCCTGTGACTACTCTTTGGTACAGCAACCCCCAGATCCTGCTCTCCAATCCATCAGCAGTTGTTAAATAGTCGAACCCTAGTGATGTCACACCCATCAGATGTTGACCGCTCATGGCCACCCATTTGGTTCCAAGTCAAGTGTCCTCTCCGGACCGCCCCGTCACAGACTCACTTGAAGGTTAATAAAGTTCTCTGCCATTGAATATTATTAGTCTCAAAGTGAAATGTTTAATGTCCAAAATAAATGTCTGAGTACCTCTTGAAAATATGCAGCTTTTGCATCTCTGCGTCATATAAATGTTTCTTTACTTTACATGTGTATATGTATGAAGTAAAGTAAGGTTTTTGCTTATTTCTTAAAATGTCTGATGGATATAAATGTCCGGTTTTGGCCATCTAAATTGCCCTGAGGTCACCAAGACATTGTTCTTTAAAAGCAAAATGTATTTCATTTGCAGTTGCTGCAGTTTCACAGACGGAACAGTAAGTGGCCATGTTAAAGAGGGTCATACTCTCATGCTCTATTCAACTGCTCAACAATTATTAAATAGTCTTCATTAATGCACAGCAATTTGTAGATCACTCAGCAGTTGCTGTCTGTTTCTTCTGGAAAGTGATGGAGCTGGAGCAGGGCCAGCATTGTGTGTGGTCATGTTCAAGACTCCTGCAGGAGAGCGTTAACTGATCACCTATCATATATATTGACTCATTACTAGATCAAGTCATGATGTCGGATATCATTAGAATTGTTCTAATAATTCAAACTGCAATGTATCAACAATAGAGTCAAAATGTGCCCTTATATGTGATCCATGTGAATTAGGCAGATCTGTCACTAGGCAATTGCCTGCAGTGCTTTTGTTGCTCTCGACAACAGCCATAATCAATTTCTACATAGGCTTTTTTTTTTGCTAGTTTTCCTGCATTTTCTTTAGCCTGACCTGTACAACCTGGGTTACATTAAACAGGCACCTGAATAAACATTTGCCACAGGGTATGAAAATTGTGCGGGTTTTGTATCCTTGGTAGTCTGTAGCTTTTGAAAATATTTGTGTGTGCATAGAGTCAGTAGAAAATGACAAAGTTATCTCGTGTAGTGATTGCAGGCAAAGCTTAGTTGTATTATTGGGAAGAAGACATATGGGTTTGTAATATTAATCTGATATTGCACTCTCCATCTGCCCTACTTCATGCCAACTTTGCAGTCTTCCCGCCTTGTTCCCTTGAAGCATTGGCAGTAGAACCTGTGGAACTTGCTGCCTTGTTTCTCATCCATTTTTTATTGAGACAGTAATTCTGCCTTGGGTGCGTGGTGGCTGTGGGGCGATATTAAAATGACATCTCCGATTTAAAGTAATAGCATAGAATAACCTCCGCTTCTTTGAATGAGGGGAAGCCTCATTCTTAATCTGCGGTGCACTCATTTTCCGAGAACGTTTCTGATTATTGTCTTGACTATTTGAAGAACAGTGTCCTCAATAGGAATATGTCGAAGCAGATTGCTCAGGCTACTTAGTGGGACTCACTGATGAAGTTCCAGAAATCATGTTTCCGTTTATGTTTTGCTTTTACATTCGGATTAGTGGAATTAATTATCCTTGGTTGGAAACTTGAATGTGGTCACCACCATAGCTCCAGGACTGCACAATCAAAGCAAGCAAGCATTGTAGCACTTCGTTTCCCTGTCAATGCAGTAGCCATCACCAGCGCTCTCACTATGAATCCTGGCCCCTCAAAAATATATATGCCTGGGCCATCACACTGTATGGCAACATTATGTGTTGTTTCTTTCTGAATTATTAAAAATAAACCTCATTAAAAAATAAGTAGTGTCAGTGAAAAATATCATGCCTAAGAAGGTGACATCTAAATAAGATGCACAAGCACATTATATTAGGTTATTTCTCCAATGTAGTACAACCGTAATATTTTATTACATTTAAACAATAGAGGTGTATTTATCATCAAAAATGTCCCTGTCGGAATTACGGCACTTGATGCAGTAAATGTCCATACTGCTCGATGGCGCTAGTTTTCCCAAGGAAACGTTTGTGCGTGACTTACTTGACTACACGGTTTCGAGACCTTGGGAAGATCTCCACCAATGATCTCCACACCTCCTTCGGAAAAGAAAGGAGGGACCTAAAGCTTTATCATCCAATTGGGTTTAAGAAGGGCACGACAAGAGAGGCGATGACAAGAAATTGAGAAAAGGCCAATGTCATATCCTCTCCTCCTCTCTCCTCCTGTCTATTTCTCAAAACCCATTGGGCGACAAAGCCAGAGATCCCGCCCCTATGACTTTCTCCTCCAATGGGTTTCGAAAAGGAAACAAGGGAGAGTAAAGAGGACTCTAGATAATGAGATATTCCCCTCGTTCGGCGGACAGCGACCGCTCTACTCTCCTCGGTTCATTTTTGAGTGTCGGTATCCGTTTTGCAGCAAACGCGTTTCCCGTTACTTGCAACTCCCCATCCTTCCCTGGTTTTGTTTTCTTCCCCTATTTGTCCCAAACCCAGCCATGGCGGCGAGCGCAAAAAGAAAGCAGGAGGAGAAACACCTGAAGATGCTGAGAGAAATGACGAGTTTGGCTCCTAACAGAAAGTGCTTTGACTGCGACCAACGCGGCCCAACCTATGCCAACATGACGGTGGGGTCTTTCGTGTGTACCTCCTGCTCTGGCATACTGTAAGTACAAAATACTTTGAATGATCTTTTCATTTCGTCACATAAAGCCAAACGTATATGTTACATATAACGATAGCTACTAGTTAGTTAGCTAACGTTAGCACGAAATATGTATTTCCATCTCACTCAAGCTGTCATTGTCTAGTTGTGCGGGTTGGTTGGATGGGTGGTGTCCGCCTCGATGGTGTGTGCAGTACTAGCAAATATGTACGGTACAGTAACAATATACAGTGATGTTGGCTTCTTTGTATTTTCGAGCTGGTAGCTATCTAACGTGATCCAGACACAATGTTAGGGTACTTTATCCGGGAGCTGTCTGCATTCAACTGACGTGTTACTGTAACTAGCTAACTAGGTAAAGTGGAAATACAGCCAACTAACTGAACTAGGCGAGGAACGAATCCACTAAGTGATTAGGATGATGACGTGTGAATAGATGTCCCAGACAAGATTAACTAACTAGTTACGAGCAGTCGTAACTGTCATATTATACCAACTTTGCTCCTCGGGTGGCTAGCTAGCAGTTTCAACGCGACCGTCATTGATATACGGGCACACTCGACCACATTCTAAGAGATGTATCATACTTGGCAGGTTATTAACTCTGTCCCGGAGTAAAAAAAAACCCAGCTATGTCTATTTTGTTAAACATAAGTTAAGATTTCGATTAAAAGTTATTTTCAGGCTCAAAATGTAACAGTATTCATGTGTTGCTAGATTGATGTACCAATCTCCGGTCTGGTTGCACTGTTGTGTAACCAAGCATCTGTATAGGGTAGGATTTTGGGATTAACGTTTTTGTCGTACTGAATCCGTGTTTTTCTCCCCGTATACTACTACCACCTCCTCCTAAATAATGCCGTTTCAGTTCAGATGTTTAACGTTGTTGAAGAAATCGATTTGAAAACATCTAGCCATGACACCAGTGAGGCAGAACATTATGGAAACATTTCTTGATTTTATGATGTGCCACTCTGTTTCCATGTAAACCAGTCCTTGTTTGTAGAGAATCTTCCCATGTCTGGGGAAAGCTAGGTACAGGTTGAATAAGGACCTATTCTATACAGTCAGACAACAATAGACTCCCTTCATAAAGATACGTTAAAACATCAATAAAATAATAATTATTTTAAGTGTTATAATGTATGTTAAGAAAAATATTTATAATGTTTTATCAGTGTAACCCTTGTACCCCAACAGCGGAAGGTGTTGGCTTCTCTTTGGAGAAATAATATTTACTTCATTAGAATGCTGATTGGCCAGATCATATTTCTCTAGATTACTGATTACCCAGCTGGTTGTCCAGTTCCTCCTCATGAGGATGACATCATCATGGACAGATTAGACCTGTTCTTCACCAAAAAGTTTGAAATGCTAGTTTGGATGCTACGTCCTATGTTATGTTTAGAATTGACACCTGTTGCACCAAACAAAATTACGACATTTAAGGACATTTCAACGTAGGAGATTAGATGATTCCTGATGATGGTTTCAAAACTGAGCTTGTTGCTTAGCTACAATCTGTTTCTAAAAGTAAGTAACAGATTACTGGATAACTAGCTACCATATGTGGTGCAATGGAGTCCAAGGAAAGGAATAGTAACTTGTCAGAGAAATTAGGACGTTTTTTAGGGTTGTTCCATTGCTTCAGTTTTTTTAGGGTGAGTGACATCTGTCAGATTGCCCTGCATGTTGTTGCTCCTATAAACGTTTGTCATATTCACCACCGAGTTCTGAAATGTCACGGTTTGCATCTTGGCACATTTAAAATGTAACAATGGAGAGGGCACACAAGCCACCTGTGTCTCCTTGACACATGAGACACCTGAGGCCAGAGCTTGTTATATCAAGCTGATCATGTCGGCTCACACAGCTCTAAAAAAGACCACTGCACCTCTTTCTTTCCTTTCCAAAAAAGAAGACCAGTGAAAATTGAACTCTTTGGTTCCTCACTCAAAATGTTATTTTTCAACTTTTCTGGAAAGAAACAAAAAAGGTGCAGTGGTCTCTTAATTCTTTCCAGAGCTGAATGTGAAACCGCTTAAAACGTACACATGTGCTGTATATGGCTCCATCCCAAAGGCTTGCGAAAAACAATGTGCAGTGGATCTTAAAAACATTGACCCCCATTGGGATGTTCCACATTTTGTCTTGCAACTTGAAATCAACATTATAACACAAACCCTTGTCAGTGGATTCCCTGATTTCCTGCAGCCTTCTGTTGAAATCAAGTCCACCAATTTGCCATAGATTACATACTCTATAGCTAAGCTGTCATACTTTCACTCTCTGTATCTCTTGAGTACAACATAAATCCACCACTGTTTGCCATGCCTGTGGAAAATACACTCATTTACTTTGCACAAGGTGTTCAATTGAAAGTCCTGATAACTTCACGAATGCAGCCCAGGGAGACACCAATCCCTGGGATTCAGTTTCCTTTCTCAATGCCTCATGGAGTTCAGTCTTTGATGGTCCATTAATGGATGGTTAATAATGGCTAAAAAGAGGATTATCCTCCTCTCCCCGACTCTCCATTAAGCCTTCATAACTCCATTAAGATGTAGGAGAACTTAGAGACTTGTCTTTTCTAATTTAGGTCACGCTGTTGCTGTCTGCTTCCCAGGCTGATTTTAGTTTGTGGTCTGTTTTCATGGTGCCTGTGTCTTTCTTGCTGGGTTTTCCCTGTCAGAATTGTTGCCATCATTATTGTTAGAAAGCAGCAATCTTCTTATAAAGAGTACACACACCTTGGCTCTTTTATTGGTGTTTACGGTGGCATCACAGTTTCTGTCCTGAGATTTACTAGGCTGATTGGGTGGGCTGTGTTTATAATCTCTTTGTTCTGACAGCTAATGTTTGTGTTTGCTTTCAAACTGTGGGTATTACTGTCTCCAGACCTCACATCTCCCATGGTTCAGCTGAGATACCAGGTATTTTCTGAGCTCAGACAAAAAGACTCCTCTGCCAACTGTCAGACCGGCTGTGCAATTTTAATAAAACAAGATCTAGGCCTAGCCCAAGATCTGTGGAGTGTGTCAATCCTAATGCTGTATCAATGCTGGAACTATTAGCTTTGATAACTCTTAAAGTCGGTACTTTTAGAAACGTGCACGTGTCTCCTGTTTCTTGAAATCAGTTTCAAAGGCATAAAACAGATAATGGTTTCTGATACCCCCAAAGTGTTATAGAGCAAGGGTTGGTCACAGTGGAACTGGACAACTGGATTTGGTTTCCCAGCAGACCAGTGGGCTTACTGACCTATTTTATATTTCTTTCGTTTTTTTGTGTGGTGGGTGTTAGGTCCGAACCTTTTTCGTAAAGAGTGTGTGCCTGTTGCTGATATAGAGATGTGTGGGAGGGGGACAGACTCGTTTGCTGCCTGCCTTGTGGTACCGCACGCAGGAAGCCTGGTCTGCTTGTCGTGTGGGGAGGTGCTGGCCTTGTTTCTCTCTGTTCTGCTACATCGGCAGCTTGCAGGGTGGTTAAACAGGAAATGGAAAAGTGCAGGAAATTAGGTACCAATCAGCAAACTCTCACTTTGGTTCCCAGAGGAAGTGGCTCTGACATGAAATGAGTGAACAGGAACATTTCCTAGACCCAGATTAAATGCATTAATTGGGCCTACTTTCAGTAGGGATTGTGCCTTGAGAACCCTTCTTAGTCTGAGTGGGCTTCATTGGTGCGTGTGGGAACCAGACCAATGTTTTTTCTTTTGCTTTGCCTGTTTGTTTGGATCTTGTCAACGTTGTAATGAGATTTGCTATTAGTTTAGGCCGGTCATTTCTGTTTTTGATAGTTATCTGCTTTCTTGACTGTCCTGACGGCACTGATAGATACCTCAGAAGAGGATATAGAGATGTTGGAGAGGGGTCATTTGAGGTTGATTTCCTGATCTCCACTTCAGAAATAATGGGCGTTCCCAGTTGAAAAGCTGTGAGATTATTTCTTCCATCCTAAACTCTGCAGGGTTCACAAAATTGGAAGCCTAAAAGCCGGAGCTTCCTCTGTCTGTAAACTCCACTCGGGCATTTCTAAGAAACCATCCATAGTGTGTAGAACGACTACTGCAGGTCATAACCCGCTTGATGAATACACATTTTACGAAGTATTGTTGAATGATGTTATGTCTTCAGGACGTGTCTCTGTGTTTGGATTTGTCCCCTCTCTGTACTGCGTATTTGGATGACCTGGTTCCTGCCGCTTCCTGGTCTGACCAGGTCAGCACATTATGTGGTGTTTGATCGCTCCGCTAATGTCAGGATTCCACCCTGACCTGCGCGCTGCTGGTCCAACGGCACCCTCTGGTGGACTATGAGCGCGGTGCGCCTGTCAGTCAAAACACTCCCAGTCATTAAGCACCTGGCCTTTCCACACACCTGTCCCTCATGAACTCATTATCCACCCTACTTAGCTTTCTGCGGTTCGACTTCCCCTTGTCGATTCAAACCAAGTACAACGCCAGCGTTACTCCAGGCTACGTATTTAGTTAGCAGACCTCTCCTCTACTTGTAGAGTTTGGCTTTCAAGCCTTCTTTGGTTTCCCAGTCACTTTTATAAGTATTTAGGATTTATCTACATGACCGTTTCGCCTAACTTGTATAACGAGTGAAGCAGTATAAACGGCCATTTCACTCCACCACCTCACGGATTCATCAGAGATCCTTTGTTGTGCTATTGGGTCCCTAATCTCACTCAGTTCCCCTGCGGGACCTTACAGCTAAAGCTTCATTGGCCCTGAACCTAGCCATGTGTGAGGTCGGAAAAGCCACACTCACTCCTCTGGGTTACCACATTGGTCACGGCTAAAGTTCGTCCTTTGACCACGGTCGAAGCCATCACGTCTTTTCCTGGCCGTGCGACTCTGCATGAGTGGGTTTGATTCCCAGATCTTATTTGCTACTTTATGTCGTCAAGCAATCTTCTGAAGAAAAAAATCTTTTTTTGTATTAGCCCCACCCAGGTACTAACAGCTGTGGTTGGAAATGTTCTTAAAATCTGTGTTTAAGCCGCGGTTTATAAACGGGAATTTATGGTAATAATGTTTCTGTGAATCTTGGTTGTATAGTTGTTGTTTTAGTAGACTGTGTTCACTCTACTAGCAGCATACACCACCCTAGTGATTCCCAGGGGCGTCTCCACCACCCTAGTGATTCCCAAGGGGCGTCTCCACCACCCTAGTGATTCCCAGGGGCGTCTCCACCACCCTAGTGATTCCCAGGGGCGTCTCCACCACCCTAGTGATTCCCAGGGGCGTCTCCACCACCCTAGTGATTCCCAGGGGCGTCTCCACCACCCTAGTGATTCCCAGGGGCGTCTCCACCACCCTAGTGATTCCCAGGGGCGTCTCCACCACCCTAGTGATTCCCAGGGGCGTTTCCACCCATTTGGAGGAGGTTTGAGCAGCGCTACGGTTCTCACTTGCCATCTATTTTTTTCTGTCATCCTGGTGGAGGATGTATGCTAATCAGGGGTGCTCCTCTCCTATTGGTGTGTGTCAGAGAGACATAACATAGTGGGATTGTTGATGTTGAATAACGCTGGTTATGCAAATCAACTGTTTTGCACTGTACAGACTCACTGATAAAAGGAAAAGTGTGTGAATTGCAGCATTGCTCCGTTAGGCAGAGCCATCCTTTTTCAGAGTGGCAGGGGTTTGGAACTGTCTCTTAGTATCTGACCTACTTTTCTTCCCATGATACTGTGTACTGATCATTTACCTGCCCCAGGCTACCCTCACACTCTATCGTACTCTCCACACAGACACCAAGTGTATACACGGTTTCATAGTTAAGGCAGTAAGCATGTCACCCCCCTACAAATGGATTGTGCCGGGGTTGTCTGAGATATTCTGGGAGTTAGTGAGACCTATATCTCAAAGACAGATGTCGTCACTCAGATGTGTCTCAGGGCTGCCTAGTGGTTGATATGTCTTTGTGTTTCAACGTGTAGTGGATATTACTCTGGTTTGTGGAACATAATGTAGATTGGATATGAACAATGAGCTCATTATCAGTGTAATAGATCTGAATAAACCTGACCATTGATCCAGCTGAAGTGCTAAATTATTCATTAGTCTCTCAAGCTAGTCTTGTATTATTAGCAATCCCTTCTGATTCCTACTGGGTTTGTTTATAGGCCAGTAATTGAACATGAACTGTTCCACCCTGTTCCAAATGCACCCGTCCAGGGGCACGGGCACCCGTCCAGGGGCACGGGCGCACCCGTCCAGGGGCACAGGCACCCGTCCAGGGTGTGATTACTCCAGGCTTTATGTCTTGCTTGTGGGCACTATAGTAAGGCGGGGATCATAGAGTCTGTACATATACACCCTATAGAGTCTGTACATATACACCCTATAGAGTCTGTACATATACACCCTATGGAGTCTGTACATATACACCCTATGGAGTCTGTACATATACACCCTATGGAGTCTGTACATATACAACCTATGGAGTCTGTACATATACACCCTATGGAGTCTGTACATATACACCCTATGGAGTCTGTACATATACACCCTATAGTACACCCTATAGTACACCCTATAGTAAGGCGGGGATCACAGAGTCTGTACATACAAGTTTAATTTAGATTTTCAGTTCATCACAGTATTCTGGTATCCAGCCACTGTGTTCTCTTGTTCAGCGTAAGGTAACAGGCCCATTGACTTATTTTTTGGGGGTTTATTCCTTCTAGTGGGCCAAATAATTGTCTTGATTTGGTTGAGACTAATTCTGTGGCTGTCTTGGACTCGGTGGGTCTGTTTGGGTTTGTGAGAAGGGTCTCTGTGTAGATGAGGGCTTTGTTGTAGAACATTTCCCTTTAGATCAATAGGAAGTGTAATGTTTTTGTCCACTGGATTTTCTTCCTGGATTGATAATTAGCGGTTATAGTGATTGAGCTGGGCATGCATTAGGCCTGTTTGTGGGTTTTGTAGTGTTGCAGGATTCAGCATGCCGCCATAACTTGCCGATTATCCCATTTTATAGATTTTTGGTGGGTAAATGCACCCTAGACCATCCAACCATAGACCTCACCTTCCCCTCTCTCTCTGCCCCAGTTCATGCCGTCATTATCCCTGCATACCTCCGGCAGCATGATGCTAATAAATGGTTCCGGTCGGAGGAGGAGACAGTGATCTGGGTCTTAATGGAAGGCCTCTTCATGTCATTTTACTATTTAATTAACCCCATTTCCTCCCATCCCTTATCCTCCCTCTGCCATTCTCACTCCCTTCTCTGTCTTCAGACGAGGGCTGAACCCACCCCACAGAGTGAAGTCCATCTCCATGACGACCTTCACACAACAGGAAGTGGAGTTCCTCCAGAAACATGGAAATGAGGTAGGCTTTATGACTCTCCAGCGCTCTGACGGACATCAGGGAATTAATTATTCCAGAATTGAAGTATTGGTGTCTTCACCATCGCCCCTTTTTGGTTCTGCTGGTAGTTCATCCACATACACTCTTTCATCTTCCAAGACGGGTTCTAAATTGTTGACAAGGTACAAAATGGAACCTGTCCTTGACATGGTTCTGGGTTCTGTCAGGTGGTCTCTCCTCTTTTTATAGTTAATAGTCCCTGTCGGCCTCAGTTTCCACCTGCCTCAGTTTCCGCCTGCCTCTTTCTGGGTCCCTGGAATTCTTTGTTTGTCTCTATCTATGTTTCTGTCTCTGTCAGATTTCCCGTCTGTTTCTGTCTCTGTCAGATTTCCCGTCTGTCTCTCTCTCTGTCAGATTTCACGTCTGTTTCTGTCTCTGTCAGATTTCCCGTCTGTCTCTGTCTCTCTGTCAGATTTCCACTCTGTTTCTGTCTCTCTCAGATTTCCCGTCCAAAATTGTTGTGTACTTTGGAACGGTTCATGGAATTACCTGTTGGGGTGCAAAGTCTGGACTGCAGTCTTCACAAGTGCCGTTTCATTGTTAGATCTACTTATGCAAATCACCAGGATTCTTGTGCAAATTAAACAGCTAAAAGTTACAGTCTTAAGACGCCGCTCTTACCAATTCCCTATAATACTTTTAAACTTCTGAACAGTGAAGTTTGCTGGTGGACACATTTCCCTCCAGATTATATGAGCGGTGTGAAGCGGGACAGTGAGGAGGACGGAGCACATCACTTGGCTGGAGCCCAGAAAGGGTTTCCAGACGGTTGGAGTGGCTGTGTTCTGTCCCCTGCCAACTTCACTTGGGTACAGACGTGAGCTCGGGACACGGTCTGCCCAGCCTGTTGCGTTATTTTCCCACCCCTCTTCACATTTGTCTTCTTAGATAGCCGAGCTCAAAACCCAATCGCAGTCTACGTAATCACAGAAGTAACATTAGTAGATTCCCCACCGTGGCTGGACCGGTTCAAATCTAGTGTCCCCCTGCCCATACAACCCACGTGGAATTCATAGTCTACAGCAGTGTTTGGAACAGGCCATCTGCTGTAAGGAGTATGTCTTGAGGCTTGGACTTTTTGAAAGAGACCTGGATTATCCCAGAAAACATTAGCACTCCAGCTGCTTTCTCTATCTGACTTGTGTATTCACATTTCTGTTCTCCACAAACATCAGAGCAGTGACTTGGTCCAGTAGGTTTGTACTCAACAATGTTTGCTGGGAACAACCTTTAACTCTGACAAGCAGTTACTTGTACTGATCCAGGAACTTGTCTTCTCACTTGTTGACTAGTGAAACTCCCTGTTAGTTTTGCTCTCTGTGTTTGCCGTCAAGCCCTGTGAATGTTCCAGAATACCGCTGTATGCCTGGTCATGTGCAACTCTCCCGAGTCTGGTAAACGAATGCCTGCGGGAACAAAACATGGCATGACTGCAACGTATTGAGTAAAGTGTACTCGCCACTGCTGGGTTGCTTCGTTGTCTGGAAGTGTGGAAAGGCTTGTCTCTTTAGCTCTTTCAAAGATACAAACCACATCATTTTCTTGTAGCTGTCTCTCTTTACATTTTTCACCAAGCATGTTTTTGCCTCTTGTTTCTCTCTCTGCTCCTTTCCTCTACTGTCTCCCCAGTCATGTAAACAGATATGGCTGGGGCTTTATGACGACAGAACCTCATCTATCCCAGACTTCAGAGAACCCCAGAAGGTCAAGGAGTTCCTTCAGGACAAATACGAGAAGAAGCGATGGTGAGGTGACCTGGGAGGGCATTGTCTCTGTGTGTTTGTGTTATAGATGTAGTAGACTGACCTGGGAGGGCATCGTCTCTGTGTGTTTGTGTTATAGATGTAGTAGACTGACCTGGGAGGGCATCGTCTCTGTGTGTTTGTGTTATAGACGTAGTAGACTGACCTGGGAGGGCATCGTCTCTGTGTGTTTGTGTTATAGACGTAGTAGACTGACCTGGGAGGGCATCGTCTCTGTGTGTTTGTGTTATAGACGTAGTAGACTGACCTGGGAGGGCATCGTCTCTGTGTGTTTGTGTTA